>LS056476.1:0-12238 GCA_900241095.1 Acartia tonsa
GCTTTACAAGAAAAGAGAACACTGTGAACATTTATCGCATGTCTGTTTTTGTCATTTTTGCAAACAAATTCATCTACTGGGTGGTTGTATGAATTCAGGGAGACCAAACGGGAATGCAACATTTAAAAAGACCTCAAATCTGACATTATACTGCATCTACACTGGTACCCAAAGTATTATAACCACGTTATCTTATCCGTTGACACAAAAACTTTTGGCACTTTTAATGAATTTTGATTGGTTAAATCCAACCTTCTCCACTAAAAAGGGTTATCTATTTATCATCATTGGGGATGTACAGTACATTTATCGTCCATTATCGCTTGAGATCTCTGAAAATAGTTCAAATGGAAATTGTTTATTCTAGAAAATAAAGAAGTAGGTAATGATATTGTGTCTGAAAATAAAGATCTCGGAAATTACTGGTTGTACTTTCCAAGAAGCGCTATATATACATACATATATATAAATATTTGTGATGGTTTAGGCTATTTCTAACCTACCACGACCCTCACTAAAGACTATCGGAAAAAAACTAGTTTATAATACAGCATATATAATTTGGATATAATAGAAAGTCATAGTTATGAAAACACCCTGTTAATCTTGCTGTTAAAAAGGAAACTGTATACTCGCTGTGTGTATACATACAAATATTCTGCTAGCGATACAGCTTTGGAATATATCATGGACAAATTATTCAAAACAATTGCAGTGCTGCTTGCAACCAGCTTGCAACAGAGATGTGGAGCTAGAACTAAATACGATAAATTGATAGACAATCATATACCTAATTTCAAATCTTTGGTTGCTTTTAAATGTTTTAGGGAAAAAAGGGAAGTGAATTAATTTTGATATTCTAAATTGATATATCTTATTCATTTGCTTTAAAACTTTTGGGACTTTTGTTTTCTTATTTATTGGCTAACAACTTTGGGAACTTTAATTGAATTTTGATTTTTTTTGTTCATTAAGTTGAGTGTTTAAACGTTCCAATAATTGTAACCTACAGAAAGGGTAATTTTATGTATCATCATTGGGGATGTACATTTTGTCTTATCCCTTTAGATCACTAACTAGGCTTAGAATCGGATCCACATCTCTGATCTTTTTTATTTACATAATGCAAAACTTTGCATTGAACAATTATTTTCTTTCATTTATTAAAACTAAACTTAATGAGTTTGTTGTTTGTTTACAAATAACATAAAGCTAAAACTCATTATCTTGTTTTTAAGCAGTGAATCTAATATACATACTTTATCTTCTTTGAATTGTAACAATACATTTGTGTCGATATGCTTAAAGGGGGCGTTTTTTTGGGGGTGTGTGGGAGATAGTGGCAGAATCTAAATAAAAAAGTACAAATTCAAGGTGTGAAAACCCGCTTTTTGTGTATAAAATGCCCAAAAACAATATTGAAACTATATAAGGCCTTCAAAGATGCAGATATAGTGTCGAGGGCTTTCAGATTTTTATGAAAGGGGGGGGGGGGTTCTAATATAATTTAAAGAAAGCTGGCTGCCTTGTCCCATTCCTGGTCAATGATCAAGAATGATATTATTATATATCACTTTTTAATTATCTATTCTGCAATATACATTTGGTATTAATATTCGTTAAATTATAGTTCATTTTCGCATCGTATTGTTAGCCCTTAAGGGCCGAAGGCCCCGCTAACAAAACTGGTATCAATTTTATAATTAGCTTATTTAATATTTGTGGGAAAGTGTCTGTAATACTATGCAATACATGATTTTTCATTATAGCTGAGAACCGATTCTAATCCAGCGGATATTCGGTTTCGAAGCTATACTGCAATTACTTTATTTTAGCTTTGTTAATTATATTATTTATATACTTGGATTTGAAACACTCGTTAGAAAGCTACAAAGCGAGATAGTTTGATAGCAAAGTTAAAAGCCTTTTCAAAAGTGAAAACTTTAACTTTATCTCATTTTTATCTTTCTCTAACTTTCCCCTCTTCTTCCCTCTTACCTTTCCTCATTTTATTTTGTTTCCCCTCTCTACACAACCCTCTTCTATTCTTTTGAACTTTGCTAATTGGCTTGCACTACTTTGCAGTTTAGTGTTCTTGTAAAACAGTGTAAAATAATTCAAGAATAGCACAAGGACAATATTTGCCTTCAAAAGTATAGTTAATTATTATGAAAATATTTATGGTTTTGAATAACAAAAGTTTTATAAGAATATGGTTTGAGCCCCAGAGCATTCAGAGGATGTATTCCCTTTTTTCTATTTTTTTTTGTAAAAACGTCTTGCAGCTTAGAAATTAGAATCATTACAGATGTTTTTTTCTTTCTTTCTTTTGCTTAAAGTGCAATTTTATTATGAGTAATAATTAATATCTTCTAATTTTAATGTATATCTAATTAATTTGTTGGTTTATAATGTTTGGATACAAAATCATTGTAACCCTGGCATTATTAGAGATAAGACAATGGCCGATTAATTGATGTACATCCCCAATTTTAATAAACAAAATTACCCTTTCTGTAGATTACAATTAGTGGTTGAAACGTATGGACACTCAATTTAATAAACCAACCAATAAAAATTCATTGAAAGTTCTCAAAGTTGTGAAGCCAACGAATAAGAAAACGTTATTATAAAACTTTGGGGACTTGTGTAATAAACAGCCCATTGTTCTCTCTCTATATCTCTCTCTGAGGCAAATTTAAGTATCTTAGAAAAATTATAAATTATATGTAGTTTGGTGAACTCATGGCCTAAGGGGACGAAAGTGATAAACAGCCCATTGTCCTTTCTCTTAATGGCTGGATATTGTCCTGAAAATGTATATAACCTAGCTATTACAAAGCTTAAGACAAAGAAACCTTAATGTTTTATATAAAGACTAGCATGGCAAATCCTATCAGACAAGATAAAATAGCCTAAACCCACCAAAAAACAAAGAGCTTCATTAAAGAGTATAATAGATTGGACCGGCTATTGTCTAGATCTTTTCCTTCAAACACAAATTTCTATGAAAAAAAGAATGATTGCCTACATCATATCCGCAAATATCTAAAGGGAGATTTTAAAATTTTGTTAGACCCACGGACCAAAGGCCTGGGCTTACAAAACTGGTTGAAAATTTAAAATTTGTATTTAAATATTCGTGGGAAATTGTCTGTAATACGATTCTATGCATAATTTTTCAGTATGGCTGGGAACCGGTTCTAATCCAGCGAATAGTAATCGTTATAGAATCCATACAAGAAAGATTTTTCAAAACACAAAATCATACTAAATATTCTTATTTTTACTTCTCCATTGCAATGTCTGACTAATATTTTATGACCTTTATTGTTGTCTAAGTTGTTTATTTTTGTGTAAGGTTAAAGTATAAAGTTATTATTCTTATTTCAAATGTGTATATGATGTCTGTGTTGATAGTGTTGAAATGTCTAGTTAAATGTTTTGTCTATCTCTAACAAGCTTTAATTTAGTCATAATGCTAAAGATTTATCTTTTTTACTATTTTACAATGAAATTTTCCTAAAATCTTAGGAAATAAAAATTATGTCCGTCATTCTACCTCCTAAGATCTTTTAAAAATATGAAATCCTAAAATCATAGAAAAGCTTTCTTTTATCATTTCAAGATACATGTAACTACTTATTTTTTATTAGTTTTGATCTTTTTGTAAGCTAGCTGAACAAATAATGAACCTTTTCTAAATCATATTCTTTAAAAAAAGGACTTAAGGAATGTAACCTGTTTTAGATATCCTGAAAGTTGGAGAGGAACTGCCAGCACGATTCCAGCTTATCCTAGAAACTTCTGGTACTGGTCTAATCCTACTAGATACTACAGGTATAGTAATAGTAAATTACAGCCTATCCTAGAAACTTCTGGTACTGGTCTAATACTGCTAGATACTACAGGTATAGTAATAGTAAATTCCAGAATATCCTAGAAACTTCTGGTACTGGTCTAATCCTGCTAGATACTACAGGTTTAGTAATAGTAAATTCTAGAATATGCTAGAAACTTCTAGTACTGGTCTAATCCTGCTGGGTACAAATTCCAGAATTATTAAAACTTCTGATTATCATAATGACAATTCCATATATTTACATAGCCATATTCTGATGTATATGTTTAGGTACAAGAGCTACTTCCCAAGACACTATTACTATCCAAGCAGACGTTACTACCCTTCCACTTATCTCTACAGGTAATTAAATAGTTCCCCCACCCCCTCCACATTTTAGTTTTCAAAATTAAATCTTTTTTGAGGGGGTAATTGTTTTCCGAGTGGTGATTTCTCATGGGAGGGTGGTGGTACCTTACATCAAAATAGATATAAACCCTCCCTTACCTATGCGAATCTTCACTGTAAAGGAAAACCATATCGGTTCAGCGGTTAGCGAGATCTTTCTATACAAATAAACAAAGAAACAGACAGACAGTATACATTTCTTTGCTTTATTTTAAGGATAAGTATATCTTTTACAACATATAGTCATGGGGCAACATTAATAAATTAAAATAATTTGCAGACCCTTCATATGAAAATATTGCAATGTTTACTTAAATAAAATGTCACAACAAATTAAGGTTATTTTGAGTAAAACTGAAAATATGCACCAAAAATCTTCCATAATAGTATGAGTACATTATATTGTATGCACTGGAAATGTGTTTGTTTTGTATGCAAAAATATTTTGCATAGATGCAAAAACCCTGTATTGTAATTGTTCTCTCATAAAATACTTTCTTCTGTCATGGATCTAAAGGGATAAGACATTGGCGAATAAATTGATGTACAATTCCAATTATTATACACAAAATTAGTGGTTTAAACGATTAAACACTCAACTTAATAAACTGACCAATAAACATTCACTGAAGTCCCTAAAATTCTTAAGCCAACCAATAAGAAAACGTCTTTATAAAACTTTGAGGATCTGCGTAATAAACAGCCAATTTTCCCCTCTCTCTGAGATGGGTCTTTAAATCATTTCAATGGTGCGCCAAATCGGAATGCGCCGAATTTCAGCTAATCACATCGCGGCATTTCGTAAAATGCTGTGCTCTCATTGCATTGGTGGAAAGTTGGCTCACCCCGATTTGGCGCAACATTGAAATGATTTAAAGATCCAGCTTTGTACATATATGTTGTGCTATAACGTCCGCACATGTAATTCAGAACAAAGTAATTATTTCAACAGCAAAAAATCAGATTTAGGCTTTGTGCTTTACCCTAAGCATAAAACAAACAGCCCCTCTCTTTCTGTTGTATCTTTTTGCGACTATTTGGAATTGATTGCACATCTAATATTTTACACGGAAAATCTTTTATCTTTCGAATATTCTTATACAAAGTGAGAACTTTTAGTAATATTAACAATTATTTTTAGAATTATTTATGCAGCTAAAAATTTTGTCATAGCTGTATTAATTAGGCTGTTCTCATGCGTCTATGGCTTAATGATGATTTCGGAAAAAAAATGTCTTGAATAGGATTGCTGGATGCCCGGTCACCAAAAAGAAAAAAGTCTTAAGTAACTCGTTTAACTCATTAGAAATTAGTCTTTTTAAACTTTTACTTACAATACATCAGTATTTTAATCAATAAGAGTTTAGCATTTTTAAAACTATTTTCCCAAATGATTTTTTGGATCTAAGAAAGAAAACGAAGGAGCGGGTTTTATAGTATTTTCCCAGTATCTGTTCTCCTATTTTTAGCCCCTGAGGGAGGCTCTAACATTTACCTAACCTAACCTAAAATAACCTATCAAAAGCTGCTGTGAAAATACGACGAAAACCGCTACTTAGTTTCCTTTCCTTGATCCGATTTTTTTATATTTAGATAAATGTGGAAGAAAGAAAAACTGCCAAGAAAATAGAAATAAACATATTCACACATAGTTCATATTTTGTTAAAAAATTGGTATATTTCGACATGTACTTGTTTACCATTCTAATAAATCTTAACTAATGCCTATCTATAGATCTAACATAGACATATTACACATGAATTTAAATGTTATGTAAAATGGAAATAAATAGTAAAACTGTAAAATTTATAAAGATATTTTTTTTTAAAACGCAAACTGTGTTTTGAAAGCTTTGCTTTCCTTATTTGTTACAAGTGTCTGTGCCACTAGCATCTAAGGGCTCCGTTTAAAGAAAAAGAGCATAATAGTAGAAAAATAGCATGAAACAATTCCAAGACTTTAATTTTAAATTAAAAATAGACTAAAACAATCCTGGGACTAATGTGAAGCTTCCCTAAAAGAGAACTCAATTGGTCAAAAAAATAGTAGGATTTTTACTTATTAGACATAGGTCGTACAATCAAAAGGTCAATTGACTGCATGATGTTGGACAAAACTGATGATATTGTCTTAAAAAATGACGTCATACTGGCCTACCATTGATCATTTACATGTATACTGCCTATCATTGGTCATTTATTTTGTAAGACGTCATTTTTAGGCAATATCAACAGTTTCATATTGGACACATGATAGTTTAATTTTGTGTGTCTTCCGTATTTCAGTTTTTTTACAGTTTCTTTTTTTGAGTTATTTCTATATGGGGTATATTAAACAATAGACATATTATATCTAGATGGTCAATGTGGCCACATAATTCGTAAAACCTTAAGAGAAATAGTATCTGACAAACATCTTTATTTATGTTTGTTAAACAGGATTCTTTCTATTGATACCAGTTATTAAATTTTGCGAGGATACAATTTCCCAAAAGCTAGCTCTATCTATCCTAAGAAATTCATTATTCATAATTGACGTCCAATACATGTTTTGTCGCATTACATAAGCGGAGAAATTTTTACACGATATAATTTAACCTAGCAAAGCTTTATCCTAAGTAATGTGACTATTTATACCTGACTTATTCCATACTAAAATCTGTACGCTTATACCAATAGTATGACAAGTTGTACTTCCACTCCTATTGGTTGATTTAGAGAGTATGTCAAACGATTATCTTTATTTGTTAATCAGTCTACAGATATTTAGTTAAGGAAAAATATAAAAATAAAATGTGCAATTATGTAAAAAGCAGGTAAAACAATACATCAGAAGATACATAAATATTTGAAATGGGCAATTAAACTACACATAAAATCTTTCCCAGATTTTTCTTTACCATTCTTTTTACCATTTGCTAATCTTATTGAATGTTTTTTTTGCGTTGATTTCACCATTAAATTAACCAATTGGATTTAAGCTAAAGCAGGATTTTTTTCTAAAAAAAAATAGTATTAATAGATATAGAATTTACGTGGATATTATGATTGTCGTCAATTTAAATTGCTAACATGGATATCACTTATTGGTCGATTTGTTCATACAGTAGGAGAGGAGAAGGGGGTGAATGGGCGGGATATAGCCAGGTACAAGTTTCACTTTATTTGGGTACATGGTACTCTGGAGTAAGATCCAAGTAATAATAAATCCATTATTGGAAAAGTAAACAGAAGATAACTATGATTTCAAAGAACTATATTTTGTAAATGAAAATCAAGCTTATTTGTTTTTTTTGTAGCTCATTACTAAGAATATTAGGAATAAACTTTAGCCACTTACAAATAAATTTGCTTCTACAAATATATTTTAACTTATTAACTTATTAATTTTACAAAATTTAGTATTTTCCATAATATTGTCCATTAGGATTGGGATATTTCTTGCACAAAGCTGCTCGTTGACTTGTACAGAAAGCATCATTCCATGTATACATCATGCTAGGTATTATCTAGATTAAATAATTATTGATATGTTGAAAAACAAAAATACAAACCGAGGCATTTTTTCTTAAACTTTGCGGTAAAAGACATGGTGCATAATCGATGATTGCAAATTATAATTAACTATTATAGTATGGCTTTGAAACTGATTAATATCCATTGGATTAGAACCGGTTTTCAGCCATACTGAATGATCATGTATAGCATCGTATTACAGACAATTTTCAATGGATATTAAAATAAAGATCGTACAACTTTTGTTTGCTTGGGTCTTTGGCCCGTAATTGCTATTAAACTGCTTTTAATCTTTTATTTTTTATTTTAATATCTGCGGAAAGCTGTGTATAATACTATTCTATAATAACCTCTGTACAATCTTCTCCCTTCCAGTCATCTGGTTGCATGGGTCTGAACTTGTTAATTGTCACTAGAAATACAAAAAAAAAACAATTTTAAAGAAATTAGTGTATAATTAAAGAGTTAATATACAAATAGAATTAAAAGGTAAAAAAAAACAATAAACTGAAAATTATAAGATTAAGACTGTTATTCATATTTTAATTTTTCATTTTAGTATTCGTAGAAAAATTGCTATAATACGATACAATACATGATTTTTCAGTATGGCTTAGAACCATTTCTAATACAATGGATATTATCCGTTTCGAAGCCATACTGGAATAGTTATTTATCGCATTGTATTATAGACAGCTTTTTACGGATATTGAGATAAAAATTATTAGATTCAAACCAGTTTAGTAAAGGACTAAGTCCGTGGGTAATAAAACTGGTAATTATTTCACGATTTTTATTTCAATATTTGTAGAAAATTGTCTGCAATACGATGATTTACATGATTTTTCAGTATGACTGAGAAACAGTTCTTATCCTGCGGATGTTAATCGGTTTCGAAGCCATACTAGAAAATGCTTTACCTGGAGAACCATCAGCCCAAACAAAATTTCCTTCTCTGTCAATATCATTTAAACCAATCCAAACATATCCGTCATTCTTTCTTCTTAATAACATTGCTAAATAATGAAGTATATTAATTTTCAATGTTATTACAAGTTTTTTTATATAAAAATTGTACATTTATCATTTTATTTAAGAAAAAAATTAATGCAACATTGTAATTTATTTTTTGTTGTTGTTTATATTAAGTTTAATTTAGAGGCATGTAAAAAAAGGGTCAAAATTAAGAGGAGGTATACACTTTCTTGGTCTCCACCTCCTACACCACTCTACATTACCCAAAACAATGGTTTACGCCCTCTTGAAGAACCCCCCATTACATAATGGGGATGTCAGGTCAAAAAAGTAACAACCCCCTTAAATCTATTATACCCTATAACCATTGAGAACTGTATTTTAGATTTTTTTTTGTATTTGTGCTAATTTGTGATAAAATGATATTAGTTATTCATCCAAGTGAGGAACAGAGGGGGAAACGGGCTACATGTAATTCTATCCACAGGATGGGGACCCTGTGCCAACTTTCAATTGGGTCTTTGAGTATAAGCCAACAAAACCGGAAATATTAACACAGCCAATTTGCTACAAAAGTGCAGAAAGCAATTCGCTAGCAAACGAAAAAAGCTCCCCACCATCTGTTCCAGGTAGTTGTCTGGGTTATACATCTATATTTCTTCATTTATTAAATAGTTATTCCAAACCTGTGATAAACTTATGTTCTTCTTCAGAAGTAACAGAGGCTAAATCTGTTAGTTTAATGTTAATATACATAAAGAAATTGTAAAAATTGAATTAGATATATTGGGAAAGTACAAAAAATTCAAATTATTTGGCTTAACTTCTTACATTTTTCAATGTTGCGCCAAAATTACAAATAGCACAAAAATGAAACTTATATTTCCAAAAACTAGAGCTTATACTGGTTCATTGCATCTTTTAAATATAAAGTTTTAATAAGCTTTGTTAATGTTTTATTCCCCTCCCTCTTTCTTGGCATTCTAGTAAAATATAATAAAAATATAGTTAATAAGTTGTTGTATATTAAAATCCTGAAACTTCACCATGTTCAGCCAGGGATTTACATTTCTGTCTTGCATCTGACCAGGACATTACTGTCTCTAGTATGAGATAACATATTCCTAAATCAAATGTCTAAGTTCCACGATGAGGCAATAAAATTATATAGAGACATACCCTCTAAATGAATCAATAGGAAAACAGAGGAGAAACAACCCGGTCATAATATTGAATAGAAAGTGTAAACATTTTGGTGTGAAAGGGAAGTTATTTTTCATTTAATTCCCATAATGAGTCGGGTATAAAGGAATTTTAGAGTTGACTTGCTATGTGTTCTTATGACCTTTGATTAATACATGTTTAAACTAATGATTAAATCACGTGGGAAGCTATCATAAAAGTTAACATTTTATAAGGCAAAAGATTTGGGATTCAGTTCTGTTTTGGGTCCAATTATATTTGGGTCTAACAAGGCCTTGCGAGTGAAAGCACCGAAAGGGCGCTCTACGAACTCCGGACTTTTTATTTAAGGGAGTTCGTAAACTTTTAGATAGCTGATCACATAAAGTAAGACTTATTTTATAATTTATCCATTTAAATTTTGATACATTAAAAAACCTGATTAATATATATATAGTAATTATATAACAAAAGGATATTTGTTAGTTAAGAAGTCAAACCTACTCTATAAGTCAAGCCGTCTGTTGCCTAGGGTGATTATTCTACAATAAATAGTCGCTTTACTTAGTATTGCTAGGTTAGATTATATTGTTTAACAACTTCTCCACTTGTGTAATGTGAAGCATATGACAACACATGTATTATAAGTCAGCTATAATTAGTCAAATTTCTTAGTCGGCTAGAATTTACTTTTTAAGTTTAATGAGCTTTGGGATCAGATGGAACATCTAGAATAATATAATATGTCTATTCATGAGGCTAATCCTTGCAAAGATTTTATTTCATTAATAAAGTTGTGTTCACATTTAAAAGTTTTTATAATTAAACTTTACTTATAATTAAAAATGATAATTTGAATTACTGCTGAGCTTTTCTGTTATCTTCACATAGGTTTTCATATTAAATAGACTTTAAGTCATTAAATTGAACAAAAATTACAGGCTTTATTATTTCACAAATAGTTAAAAAAGTTGTACATAAATAAAATATAAAATTTTTGTACTTTACCTGTTTTTGGATCTTTAAGCCAGCCATTTCCACAATCTGAAATTATTTTTGATCAATACAAATATCTTTATCTTTATCTGAAGAATCTATGTAATTCTTCTTTACAGTGAGGTTTCTTACAGATTCAGGAAAAATTTATAATAATTTTAGGGAAGGGTATCTCCACAGCCTACAAAAATTGCACCACCCCCCTCCACAAAAAAAATACTTTTAATTTAAAAACCTTAAATTGAAATTATGGAGCCAGGATGACTCCCCCCCCCCTCCCACCTGAAGTGCCCCTAGAGGCTTCGATGGGTGTAAGTAGCCGCTAATAAATTATAAGAAGTTTATTGTGCACTATCTAAATAATTACCTACTCCAAGATTGTGAAGTCTAATATCACAAATTTCTTCTATTTTTCTATCTTTTTCCTAATTTAAAATTATATGTATATTAAAAGGTAAAAATCAATCACAACTTTTTAACATTTATTTAAAACATCAAAGATTCCTTAAATTTATTATCTGTATATATACATTTTCATAATTGATTAATATTAATCATAAGCAGGTTTTAGGCTATTTTTCTTACCTCTAACTTTTGTTCGCATTCTCCTTTAACATTTAAAAGTTGCATATAACAATTTCCAATGTCAGATGGTGGTGACATGCCTCTAATTCAAATTATCAGATAAAGGGAGTCATTTTTGCGTATTTTCCGTAAAGTTGTGTGTTACCGTGCTTATTAAGTCAAACTGTTCTTAATTTGACCAAATGTATATTTATAAAATGTTCTTGGTTAAGAACTGTCTGACTTGATAAGCGCATTTGACTAAATGGAAATACGCGAAAAATTGACCCAACTAATAACTCATATGAATATAATATTTAAATGCAAATATAGAAATACATATTCCGCAAATTTTGAATAAAGATTAGTTAAAAATATTTACAAACAACATAATTGTAGTAGAGGTAGATGTTTATTTTTTAAATAACTTCTACAATACAATTATACAGTACACACGAATTGGCACAGATATGGACTTACCATAATTATAATGTACACTTGCTAATATCAAATTAAAAGAAAAATACTTACAGCAAGTGAGGTGACAATGAATATACATTGTTACAGTAGAAAAAGATGCTGACTAATAAACATAACAATATCATCTTTCAATAAGATAGTCTAGTAATTACTGCAAGTTAAATTACAGGATATAAATTGTATATAGCCTGTAGATTTATAATACAAAGTAAAACAATAGTCCTTTTCCTATCTTAAGATTTTGCTAACCTCTAGACCAATTAAGCTCTGCTCTTT
>LS056477.1:0-12236 GCA_900241095.1 Acartia tonsa
ACCATAAATGTTGCAACGTCCATGTGGCTGGTGGTTCATTTTCTGTCCAATCATTATCCTTAATTTTTACTTTTTAGAAGCAAAGCTACTTATAAGTTCATATGCTCCTTATTCCGCAGCTGTCGATAAGTTTAACAAAGCTTATCTTTACTAATTATAATCATTTTTTTATTTATTCATTCTTCAACAGACCAAATTTTGTATAGCATATTGGTGAAGGCATAGAATGTGGCAAAATAATATTTTTTAAATATTTGCTTTAATCCAAAGATTCTTTTTACAGCAAAACTCCAATGCTATATTTTAGTATGAGTGACGGACAGACGTACGGACAAATCCTTTATCTAGAGTAACTCTGCTTCTATTAAAAGAATTGTGGAGCTTTTTATAGTGCCTATAAAAAAATACGTCATTCTGGCCTACCATTGGTTATTATTATGTATTGTATGATGTCATTTTTATAGGCTCTATAAACATCTTCAAAAGTTACCATTAAAACATTTTTGCTACTCTCGTCACATTCCAAACCAAATGTTACTCCCTCAGGGCTGGATTCGAAATGCTAAGAAGTATAATCGTTAATATAAAAGTAAGAGGATGTCTGTCTGTATGTGTATTTTTACTAATGATTATCCTTACAGTGAAGCTTCTTATAGGTCCGGGTGATTTTTATATACAATATTTTGAAAAGGGTACCTTATCTATCCAAAATGCTAAGAAATATAAAAGTAATAGGATATATTTCTGTATTTGTGTTTGTACTAATGCGAATCCTTTACAGCAAAGCTTCTTATAGGTCCAGGTAATTTTTATATATAATATTTTGGAGACAGTATTTCAACCATCTAAAGTAAAAAAAAACCTGAAGAATCCCCCCCTGTAAACAAAAGGGACATGGATCACTCAGAGCTCATAAATAGTGGGTTTAACGTAAGTTTTGTTTTCCTGGGTCCAATGACGTGTGAGCCTTTGTACTGCAGCCAGCCGTCAATTAGTCATTGATGTTTTTTTATCCCCCTTCATCTTAAATAATTCTCTTAGGATGGGTACAAGTAGTGTGATGTAATGACACCATAAATTAAAGCCACAAAAAAAGATTTCATAAACTTATTGAGAGCTTCACATTTCCTCAAAATGGATTTTAAGCAAATGACCTTTTTTATACAATACTCATCTGTCCATAGGGCTTTCTTAAAGGAAGCAATTATATTTTGTACCTGATGAAAAAATCTGCCTTTGATAGGTATGTTTGGATAAAAAATACATTCAGTCCACAAAACAGTGAACACATCGCAAGCTGAACTCATTAAACACCTCCTAAATAAAGCAGCATTTAAAAAAAACAACGCGAGTACAATACAAGTAGCATTTTTTTTGTAACATAGAAAAAAGAACGCGGACAAAGTAAGTTGTATGCTAGATGCTCCTTGGTAAGGCGTATCTTCACAAAAAAATCAGCACTCCATCTTAAACGGTAGCCGGGAAAATCACATTTCTCACAAAAAGACGGACGGGCGAACAGCTCAATTACATACAGTTTGATTTTAGTAAAACATTTGATAGTATTTTTCAGATTGTTAAAAAAATTTTATATTCAAACGACTTTCATTGGCCAATCATTATAAGTGTTCCTAGGGGACTCTAGGGGCGTATCCGCTAGTGTAGTGTTAAAATAGAAAATGATTTTATTGTTAAGCAACGGAAACTGCATTTCACAAAGCAAAAGTAGATGGTTTAAGGAATCTTACAGCCATTTTAAACAAGTAATTATATTATTTTTATTTTACCGACACCGTATTTTATTTATAACAATTTATTGTTCTTTTTTTCATCCGAGTAATTGTTGCTTTTCAAATACTCGTCTTCTAATTATGGACGTTATTGTCATTTACACCTTCACAAGTTTTAATTAACTTGGGTGACCACGTAGTAAGTTTAATAAATTATATTTAAAATGAATTTTTATCATTAGAAGATAATTAATATACCAATTTAATAAATGATAAAAATACCACATTAATATAAATAATTATTAGAAAAAAATATGAATTATCTTACAAAATAAATTATTTGAAATAATTAATAAATTTGAGTTATTAATTTTTGGAAATTATTAATCTATTATTGGTTAATTATAATTGTTTATAAATTATTTCTCATATGCGGAGGTATAATGTTAATTTAATTGTATGGCAAACGTTTGATAGACCAACTTTGAACCTAACGACAAAAAACACAAGTAAAAAAAATTGGCAAAGGGGAGGGAAAGCATGAAGTAATTAGATTTGTAGAAAAATTAACAAGAAATCTTTGAAAGGTGTAGATGATGCTAACCTTTTAGTACCTGACGCCATCATTTTAGGATATGTATTTCACATGAATATTACAAGCAAATGATTTATCCAAGTTTAATAATTTTTTTAACACACTATTTTATTATTTTAGATCTATAAAAAAAAATATTTGCTAAAGTTTCATGATTATATAACGGTACCTTACAACAAAGATTGCTACTAAATTCTATTAAAGATCAAACCTGGCACATTCAGCTGTACTTGTAATACCCTCATACCTTACAGGATTCCATATTTCTTCTTGAACTGAATAAAAAACAATGGTTTAATCTCTTAAATTAACTGTAAAATGCCTTGCCCATACTAACAAGGACTTCCAAGCTTTTAATTTTGAGGGGTGGATAAAATGAGGTTTTTCAATTGTTTAGGGGGTGGAGAAGTGGGTAAACACACCTTTAGCCATCCCCCTTGGACCATATATTCCCCATCCATACCAGTTATTTTATAACACAAAATGTTTTTTTTCTAACAAAACACACTCATGCATGATCTGCTAAGCTTTAGCATTTCAATAAATCTAATAATAAGAAATTGTGTTTTTGTTTACCTAAACTATAATCAATATTTCCAGGTGAGGTACAGTCCTCTGTACATATATTTTCTGTGGAACAGCATTTCTTGCCCAATCTCTGGTTGCAGCCGGCCGGCAAGTTTGTACCTATCAAAATGAATATCTAATGTCTATGCAAAATTACTGCACACGAAAAAACAATAAAGCAATCAAAAAATAGTTTAAAGTAAGATATAAAAATGTTGAAAAATATGAATCTAAAACTATTTAACAGGAATATATAAAAGTTAAGGACAGGTCCTAGCCAATAAATTTTTTTAATTGATTTAACTTATAAATGATGATTTTTTAATAACTAATGATTACGAAGCCTTTATCCGCTCGTTTATAAAAACCCGTTTCGATGATTTTTGGTTAATGTTGCATTTTTGTTCCACAGTGCTAGAAAGCTCAAAGATAGAGGGGAAATTGGGCTGTTAATTACTCTATTACACAAAGTTTCTTAAAAACGTTTTATAACCCGTTAACCAACTGCTTTGGGTATTTTGATTCAATTTTGATCGTTTGGTTCATAAAATTAAGTGTCAAAACGTTTCAACCAAAAGTTTTGATACACAGAAGGGGTAATTTTGTATATAAACATTTGGAATGAACATCAACTTATCGTTCATTTTATTATCCCCTTAGAACCCTGTAGATAACTACACTAAATTTGAAATTTTTTTGGTAGTTGAAAATCCTTTTCCTGTATATATTAGTTATTGAACAGTAACATTGGCAGATAAAAAAAAACCTATAACCTGGAATGGGAAATTTCGCTCCACATTTGTTATCACTTCGAAATAGTTCTAAAAAACAGAAAAAAACATGATTACTTCTTATAAAAACTTACGCACTTCCAACAAATAAAAAAGCTTCCTGTTCCTTAATCTACATATAGATAGACCTAATTACACCATAAAACGACCGGATATAACATTGAAAAAGTCAGAAAACTAGTTAGAACAGTAGAAATTAAAGTACACTATGTAAAGACATATAAGGAATAACATATCCTTATAAACAAACAAGCATTGTCTGTTTGTCCGTATCGGTGACCACTGAACCGATAAGGTTCTCTTTCATATAGGTCCAGGGAAGGTCTAAATCTATTTTAAGGAAGATCACCAAAGAAACAGAAAAAAACCACCCCTCCACCCCCCCACCCCCCTCAAAAAAAATATTTTTTAAAACTAGAATTTTAAATTTTGGGGTAGAGGGGTCGACTAGAGGCTTCTAGGGGCGTAGTTGCTAGTCATATATATAGAAGGATCGGGCCGGATATCCGGCAATATAATCTTTTATATTATACTACAATAATCGCTACTTGTTACATTATAAATGGCGGTAATTTTCTTATTTTTGAAGCTAAAAGAAAAAAAATTTCCGAAAATATTTATTTATTTGAAAATTTTATATTAATTATCTCAAAACACATCCAGTATCCGGCCAAAAAAAAGTATCCGGCCCAACCCTAATATATAGTAATAAAAGATAAAACATAATGCTTACTTTGCTCTAGAAGAATTATAGTCATTTCTTTCAGTTGTACACCATGTAACCTTTAAATAAAATATAATCAAAATGTTTTCTTTGCCTAATTATCATAAACCAGCTGTGACTTTTACTACAAGTAAAAGAATGTCCTAAATAAGCTAATCAAAATAGAGCTTAACAACAAAATGATAAAAAATCGAAATATCTTATTACAATCTATAGATGTTTAGGAAATTATGTAATAAAATAAATTAAATTTCAGATTGGTAGAAAGTGAAATTCATATTTTCGACTCGGTCATACGAATCTTTAACAGGCCATATCGTTGTTATAGAGGAGCTACGCTAAACAAAAATGATTAACCTGGCCCATTTAGGTCGACATTTTTGTTTGCTGTTTATAAATCCATTTTGACCTTAAACATGAGCAGCATAAAGATAAAGCGATACTTCTCTATGAGTCTGCAGCTTCGGGCTGTCTATCTATATTGACGAGGGAAATGTAATAATTTTTCCTTATCTACATTTGAATGATAAAAGTAAACATTCCTGTTCTCAATTATGTTATTTGTTTGATATTTTTAAAGCTTTCCCTTGGTCATGAAAGGTAAACTCGTAGAATCTAGGGGCTCTGTGTAGCCTTACACCATCCCGAGACCTATGTGAAGCTTCTCAAAAATGAAGAACTCAATCAGTTTGTTGGTCATTGAGATTCTAACAGACAAACAAACAAAAATGCTTACTACTTTACATTATTCAATATAAATTTTGTTACAAATAAATTTACCATTTCCAAGCAGCTTTTCCTAAAAATATTATTAGTAATTATATTATCTATTAGTCTACATATAAAACACGTTATTATATTTTTATTTATTAAAAGCGAAGCTTTTCTATAATTAGGGTCGGTCCGTGAGTACGTCCGTTCGTAACGGATAGCTTTTTTCGTTAATTTAAGCATATTAGAATTGTCCTATCGATTTCAAACTTCAAAAGAAGATAACGCTCCCACCCATCTTCACCATTTTATAAATTAACAAGTGAAGCGGGAGGGTGGGGGCGCTGCAAGGAAATGTTCGAAAATGGTGTAAATTAAGTCAGCAAGACAACTAGAATATATAACAATTAACCTAACTTTAAGGTTAATAATAAATAGTTTGAGATTTGTCTAATTATATATTTGTCTTTAGCCCATCAGATGAGCTCTAAACCTCATGGATGATTGAATCTATCTTTACCTAACATATCCTTAGGCAGTATGTTATGAAAAGTTTTCAACCTGTAAAAGAAATTGTAAGCTTGAATAGCTTTGATTGACCATCAACCCCGTCGACAAATATGCATCTAGCTCCAAGTTATCATTTGTCAACCTGATGAATATAAAATCACCTATTTATCAGTTAAACAGAGTTAACAATTATATCAAATAGCTGAACCTGAGTCGCGCTGCTTGATATCAGAAATTTTTAAAACTATATTCCACTGCCGCGCAGATTTGAGAAATTTGTGTGACTTGTAGGAAAAGTCAGTCATTCTTAGCCGCAGCCATACAAACTGTTAGCTACAGCCAACATCAGCCGCAAATTTATATTCATAATATGAGAAAAATACAGGTCTCAACTACTACTAACCCTAGTAAAAAACTCTACTTCATTTCAAAAATTTATATTCAGCTGTATTTTTTGGTTTTGGCTTCAAGTTTACAGTTTTATGTTACATTTGTAATATTTTAAACTGTAAGTTAAAGATTTATACTTGACTACAAAAAAAAATCACGAACTGAGCGTGAAGCTTCTCACATAAAGCAGTTTGTGTCAAAACAAGCTTAATATAATAATACTATTGTTGAGACCTTACTTACCCGTCTTTACGGTGTCCCAATTCTGAGGGGGAGAAATGAAAGTTAGCCCCTAGAACCACAGAGCTGTACTGAAGTACAATAAAGTACCACATTATTTTTACTCTCCAAATCATTTTGAATTGAAATAAATACTTTATTTGTATTTATATCATTTTGAGCTTCTACAATACAAAAAATACAATATTTTTTTTAATTTGATATTAGAAATGCAAAAGGATTTATTTTTAAAGGATAGAATATTTAAAAAGCTATATCAATTAGTCTTTTTGTGAATTCTTGATTTAACAAGGATGACAACATCCCTAAAAGAGAAGCTCTGAAACGATAGGACAAACGGACATTAACACTTGTATAGTGTCAGAACTATATAATCAGAATATAAATAAATAAGAGTCAAAGCCAAAATGTGAGTAAATTTCTTGAAAACTTCTTGATACAGGATAATGTTTATGAAAATAATCGCATTTTTAGGACTTGATTATAGAGTTGCTTTGCTTATAATACTGTACTTTGTTGTCCAAGGAATCAGCATACCAAAAATCAGAACAATCGGATAATTAAATCACATAAAATTTTGTTGTTAAAAAAGTAAAAAATCGACATGTTTATAATGAACGTACGGACATTCTGGCAAAGATTATAGAGTTTCTAAATCGTACCTAACTACTACAGGAATCACCATCAATCAAGTTTGAAATCTATAGGACAATTCTAACATGCCTAATTTTAAAAAATAACTATCCCTCTCTGACGCTTTTAAAAATGTACAAATCCCTTCTTAAGTTCTTATTCTCCCAAAAGAAAATAAACAAGGACGACAACATTTTAATAGCGACGATTGTATAAATCAAAAGAGAACGCTGTTTAAAAGTATGAAGAGATAAACAAAAGATTGGATTTAGTGCATTTCACAGTGAAATGTTCCTGGTAACGATTATCCCAAAAAATCGATGAACTTTAATGGCTGTTTTCATTCAACAATGCACAGTTATCTCGCAGTGCACATAAATGCGCGAAAAAAAATATTTTACGCATTTTTCTTTAGTGCAGCTTTTCTGTGCATCATTGGATTTTGGCTATTCCAGAAATTTTTGGGCCTTCTTATGTTGCTTAAAACCTTGTCTGGGCATGACATGTACGTTCAGCCGTTTAGCAGGTAGCTGCCTTTAAAAGTTCTAAGACTTTTGGAGACAATTTTACCAGGAACATTTTACCCTGAACTGTGAAGATGATTTAAGTCCCTCCACAGATTATGTCGTAATACGATAGAATAGCAAATGAGAGGCCAGTATACATTGTAATTGACCAATATGGTAGAATTTATGCTGGCCTCTCATTGGATATTTTATCGTATGAGGTCATAATCTGTGGAGGGACTTTAATCATCTTCCTGAACTGTACTAGATCCAAAGATAGTGTAGATGCCGAGGGAAAAGGTCCCTTTCGTGGCAACGCCCCTTTAGGGGCGATTCGTCGTATTTTTAAAATGGCTTTTTATAGGTTGATTTAGGTTATATTGGGTTAGGTGATTGCCCCACAGGGTTAGGCAATTAGCCCTGCAGGGGCTAGAAATAGGAGAAAATCTACTGCGAAAAATACGAAGAATCGCCCCTTAAGGTGCGTTCCCACGAAAGGGATTATACCACTTTTTTGATATTATAGCCAACTAAAGTTTACCCTATAGCTATATTAACAGACTGACAAAGTATAGTTAATTATAGATTAGCTTTGCTTTTTACATTTTTTACATGTCTTACTAATTCTACAATAGTTTTGTAACTAATAAACATTATGACCTATCATTAACAAATATCAAATTATAAATTATCTTTTAGTTTTTGTTAATTTTTCATATAGTTGATAATAAAAAAGCAAAATAATTTACTTTTTGTGACATATAGCATGGGGCATCGTTTAATTTTTGTTTTTAAAAAAACTTGCTCTAGATCTCTAAAAATTGTGAGAAGATCTTTAGGAATCTTAAAGGACAGATTCAAATTACAAAGTTCATCATATCGGACATTTTATTTAATTAATTATAAAATAACTCAAAATATTTTAATTATTTAAATTATTAGTTGAAAACATTTGACAATTATAGTTTGTAATAAACATTCAAGATTTAATAAAAGTATTCAAAGTTTTTAAACCAAGGAATGGGCAGGGTGTAAAACTTTGGGTACCAGCTTAATACCACCGTCATCCCAGAGAATATTTCCTACCCCTTTTTTGTAATAAACCCCCTTCCTTTTTGCTGAGTAATTGTTATTAGAGCGCGACTACTCTGTAAATTATTTTGTTCTATTATATAACTACTAACAGATGCGGCTATAGTATCTAGTGGCGCTCTATTCAAAAGGATGGAAAGTGATAAAAAAAAACAGCATTAAATTATCCTAGGATGTAAAGCTTCCCTAAAAAGGAGAACTAAATTAGTTCAGCAGTTGTTTAAACCTTAATATCCTATAATATAAAGTATAATTTTTTGTCTGAAGCAATAGATCTCGGAAACTGCTTTTCCGAATAGAAAGTACTTTTTATGGAAGCTTTAAAATTGTCTTTGGGTGGTTTTAGGTTTTTTCCAAACCTCCCCCGCCCAGCCTAGAGTTTTATATAATGATTATGATTATGTATATGAATGATATCCTTTATTTTCAACCTTTTGTTAGATCCCATCCCTCTATGCTTTTTTTGTACCACCTTTTTCTTCTTTTATAATTTCCTAAACATTAACTACCCCTTGATCTATTTCACATTATTTGTGATCAGCTACTCTATAGATAAAGACTTCAATCTAAGGCATCTTTGTTCCTGTCTAATTAACGATCATTAACGATCTTGTTTTTAATTACGAAGTATTTAGAAATCTATATTTTATACATATGAAATATACATTAATATAATCCTTACAATAAGGTCCTGGGAAGGTTTATACCTATTTTGTGGGAGGGTACCACCACCTTCCCGAGAGAAATCGCCCCTAGATAATGACCGTTCCTTAAAGAAAATTTTAAACTTTTATAATTAAAAATGGTGGAGTTTATTCCCCCCCCCCTCACAAAGACCCATAAAGGCCTCTAGGGGCGTAGCCACTAGTAAACAATAAAAAAGAACATTATTAAGGAATAAAATTAATTATACTTATAATGCATTGATATATATTGGAACTCATTAATTGTAAATTAATATTAATGTTTTCAAATAACAAACAAACTTTAATGGTAAAAACCAATACCTATTAAAATAATTACAAAAAGAAATGTGTATCAAATGCTATTTTAAATTCAAACTAACATAAAAAATTTGAAAAATTGTTATTTGTTATAGACAGCTTTCCGCGGATTAAAACCAATTTTGTTAGTCCCGAGGGGTCGAAAGCCCGGGCTAACAAAACTCAACTGGTATTAATTTTATGATTTCCATTTAATGTTTGTAGAAAACTGTCTGTAATACGGTGAAATACAATATACATGAGTTTTCAGTGCGGCTAAGAACTGATTTCAATCCAGCGGATATTGATCTGTTGTGAAGTCAAACTGTAAAGAAAATTATGATACCTAATTTGTATTTAACATTATTATTATAAAGCAGAATTTATGTTTTTGTAAATTTTCACATATGTCAATACATAAGGAAATCTTTTCAAATTAGTAAAGTTTTATAAATGAATACACCAGTTATGGAGTAGCTTAGGCATTAATATAAATTAACACAAATTAAAAATAAAGAAAACTTTTTTACTTATTCAAAGAAATACAATATTTATTTTAAAACAAACTTTAATTAATTTTATTTAAATGCAACCAATTAAAACTTAAGTTGACAAATATTTATTTAATTTGCATTCAAAATAATTATTTAGAGTACCTCATACGCAAAGCTGTCATAAGCAGGTTATTTTAGGCTGCTCTATATCATTACTTATCCGATAAAGCATAAAACTTTTCTGTTAATTACAAACTCAAAGCTTTATCTGCTCGCTCAGGAACAAGGTATAGTTGATTAAAATTAAATACCCCTATTTTAAGTCAATTTTTTCCACTAAGAATTACAGTTTTTATCAATAAATAATCAAAATTTGTTACTGTATGATAATTTACTTACAAAGATTTATTTGAAATCAACGTTTAAGATTTTTTATTAGCAAAAAGGCGAAAAAAGAAGGCGAAAAAAGTTGAAGTAGAATAGTTTTCCCTGTATCTGATTCGCAGTTTTTTCTTTTCAAAGTTTAAGGTAAGATTATTTTTTTAAACAACAAAAAATTAGGTTTCACACCTTTCCATAAGCGATTCTAACCCGCCCACAAAATTAGCGGTTGCCAATATCTTTGATTTATAATTTATTCCAAATACTTTCTTTGTATTTTTAAACTTTAACTTAAGAAAACTGTCAGTTGAAATTTAAGCAACGGTTTGTCAACATTGAGCTATTTTTAAACTACCAATGTATTCATATTCAGTTTTTAATTCTTAAAAAAAAATTGTAATATTCAGGGACGTCCAAGCTTTTCATTTTAAGGGGGTTAATATGTTAGTTTAAAATGTTTGATTGGGGTAATCTACTAATGTATGTATCTTTAAATTTGAGGGGGTTTAAATGAGAGTTTCTTCAAACACCCCTTTACCCCCACCGTTCGACCTCTATGCTACTTTGTTTTCTTGTAATTTAGATTTAAAATGTTTATATGGCTAATATTTATTTTTATACCAACGGATTTCTGCAAAGCAGAAAACTTCACGCTAACAAATGTAAGGAAAAAAATTAACTTACAACAGATTATTTAATCTTCGAGCCAAACTTTTACTAGCTATGCAAATAAGGGATGTTCTATGAATTGACATCACCTAGCTTAATCTACAATACAAAGTAGAACCTAAAAATAACCAATTTGTAAAATAAAGATTTGCGTTAACTCAGGCCTAGTTCTGTGAACCAACCAACAGCCCATATTTTTATTTTTTTTAAATCCAAGCCCTGCAGACTCTTCTAACCATTAATTTAACTAACCTACCCCTTAAATAAGCAACAGTATAATTGTTTTTTCTTTCTTTCAAAAACTCGTTTGTTGTCCAAATGCAATATTAAGGAAACCGCCAACGAATTTATATTATCATAAACAATAAGTATATCATCTCTACATATCAAATCCTTTTTACATGTGTGAGTGGGGAGTATTTTGATATTCTTTAATTTTAAAATTATTAGTGGCTACGCCCATAGAGGCCTCTAGTGTCACTTTAAAAGGGAAAAGTAAAAAAAATGGAGCGGGCGATTTTTTTTTTGGGGGGGGGATGCTGGAGGGGGTAGGTCTATGAGAAGCTACCCTGTAAAGGAGAAATATTTCGGTTCAGGGTTACAAGATCCTTCGGTACAAACATATAGACAAACACATAAACACTGTGACAGACAGACATCCTGATACTTTATTATAAGGATTGATTTCTTTAGTTGACAGCTTTGAATGAGCGGGGTTCTTTTCCTGGAAATGTTTATAAATATCAACTCGCCATCAATGATCCAGGTAACAAATACATTATGTCTGGATACAGTTAATTGAACCAACAAGAACACAGTGAAGGAACAATCCGGCCATACTATTGGTTAGAACGTGTACACATTTACGATATGACAGATACTTTTCCTTTCATCCATTTATGAAAAGTCAAGTTTAAATAGTTTGGATGAAGGTAAACACAACATGCCAATACAGATTTTACCTGTTCTGTTTTATTAAAAGCGAAGCTTTTCTATAATTAGGGTCGGTCCGTCTGTCCGTAACGGATAGCTTTTTTGTTAATTTAGGCATGTTAGCATTGTCAAATCGATTTCAAATTTTGCATGGTGATTCCTTTAATAGTTAGGTATGGTTTAGAAAGCGTAGCAACTCTATAATCATCACCAAAATGTCCGTACGTCCATTTTAAACATGTTGATTTTTTTACTTTTTTAACAACAAATTTTTATGTGATCTAATC
>LS056478.1:0-12234 GCA_900241095.1 Acartia tonsa
ACCAATAGGTATATACCCTCAAGAGTAGAATCCGATCGGTTCAGTGGTTACCGAGATCTTAAGCTTCAGACGGACAGTAAGACGGACAGACAGACAGACGGACAGACAGACGGACAGACATCGTTCTACTTTGTATTATAGATAGATATAAGAGTTTTTTCAACTAAAAAAAGAATTTTTAATTATTGACAACCCGTAAATAAAAAACTAAATTGGACCTTTCTGCTTTATTTAATAGAATTAGCGGTTGCCCGCTTTGCATCTAGGGGTCTGATTGAATGGGATAAGAGAGCAAAAAAATAGCTTAGAACCATTTCAAGCCTTTTATCTATAATACAATAGCCGAAAACCATCCTGGGACCTATTTTGAGTCTCATTAAAAGGTAGAACTCAATATTTTCATTGAATTTTAAAATCTTAATCTTCAGACGATAAAAAAAACCTTACCACTTTATCTTATCTTATATTTATCCATGATTCTTGATAAAATACTGTAAATTACCCCTAGGGCTCACTTTGAAGATTTTATCCCAGTAATAAATAATGATGAAATCACAGTAAAATTACAGTATAGCATTTAAATATATCATTCTGTGATACTCGTGAATTAAATGGTCCAAAACCCTGGGCAGATTTGAACCCGGTATTTTGTCACTTCGTGGGAAAGGGCTGTCATCAAGGAGCTTGAGGGATAAGACAATGGAAAATATATTGATATACATCCCCAATGATGATAAACAAAATCACCCATTTTTGTAGATTATAATTATTGGTTGAAAAGGGTGGATATCACTGATTTGGAAACAACCAATCATAAGTAAATGATAAATATCTAAAGTTTTTGAACCAATCAATAAATATAAAACTTTGGGTACTAGTGTAATTTATAGCCCCGTGTCCCCTCTCTCCCTGGCTGTCATCAAATTGTTACATGCATGCGCGACTATCCAAAAAAAACCACCAATAAAATTTATTTTTTAATGGTTAAAATATCCTAAAGTAGTAAAGGATTTTGTCTTTAACTTAAGATCTCAATAAGAACTAGAATGATGTCTGTGGTGGTTTTAGACTAGTTCACATTTAGATTTATGGAAGGTTTTAAGCTATTTTATAGTTCTTTTAGTCTTAAGTTAGAGTTTTGTGTCGGCTAAGTAGCTAATAATTATTTTTTTTTTAAATTGATTAAATATATTTTAAGTATTATATAGCAATACACATTGTAAATAATTTTATACGTATTCCAAAAAAAATAATACATCAATAAGCATTTAAGTTTTTTAACATTTGATTTACGGTGGAATGGACATACGAACATACTCTAGTTATAGAGTAGCTTTGCTTGCTAATAATTATAAGGGATAAGACAAAGGCTTATAAATTAATGCACATCCCCAATAATGATACACAAATAATAATCCCTAACTGCAAAACTCAATCAATAGATGAAACGTTTGGAAATTCAACTTGACGAATCAACCAATCAAAATTCAATAAAAGTCTCCAAAGTTGTTAAGCAAACGAATAAGAAAACGTTGATATGAAGCTTTTGGTGACTAGTGTAATAAACAACCCAATGTCCTTTCTCTCCCCTAATAATTAATGACTAAACCTTGTAGTTCTGTAAATCTAAAAATAGAGTTAATGAGTAAAAAATTGCATATTACTTATATTCAAACATCTGTAACCTTTATGAAAGTGTTCGTTTCTTGTAACAGAAATATATCTGCTATAAAATAAATTATATATCAGTCAATATAAAAAGCATACAAAATTTGATCCTTTGATGCAAAGTTTAGTCTGTTTTTTTTTTATAAATCTAGGATTAGTTTTAGTCTACATATTTATAATTTTTATTTATAATTTTATTCTTAGGCTGGTTTTAGACTATTTATTTGGTCCTCTCTTCCACTTTTCATTATCCCTTAAATTACATATTACCACTAGAGACCTAGATCTAACGAATAGCGCTGTTTTAATAATAAAATTACGTCCAATTCAATAGAAAAAAATCATCCCTTGCTTTGATTTTTGTTTAGGTTAACCAAGCTTAGCTAACCCATTATAGTTTATAAAATCATGGAATGAACAAACAGACAAAGTGAGTTATAGAGCTGATGTTCAATTCTAATAAGTACGACCGACGGACAGACGGACAAAACAATGTAATTATTAGATGTGTCACAAGAATCTTCATTAAAACTCCAACTATCATTCTTCGTTAATAACAGCACCCGCATAGTGTTACGGACTGACTGACGGGCGGACAGACTTAGAATGAATTATAGAGTAGCTTAGCTACCAAAATATTCGCTACTTTGTCGGGCGACTTTTTATTTGTCCCCTTTTTGTTTTATAGCTGGCTGTATGACCGGAAATTAAATAACAGAAACTTTATACAGTTAATTATATGTTTGTGTTATGGATGTCCTTTCAATGGATATAGTATATGTGGGGAGGAGGGGGGGGAGTTACTCAAATTTTCAAAATTGAAAAAAAAATACTCTTTTCGCCAATTTAGCTTTGAAATATGGACCTCATTTATTGGTAAGTTCCTTTAACCAGTAGAAATTGGGTAAAGGGGTTAGATAGGGTGTATCGTTATTTTCTTTCTATTACAGTACATGAAAATCTGGTGCAACATCCAAGTAAAAATATATCGATTGTCCTTTCTATCTATCTTGTTTTATGGCTATTCTTTAGAAGAAAGAAAAACAGAAACTTTATTCAGTCAATTATATGTTTGTGTTATGGATGTCTTTTCTATACATTTAATTGAAAGTTAAATATATTTATTCTAAATATCTTGCTATCTATGTTCAAAGCCATCTATTTTGATTTATTGCCATATAACTAATCCATAGGAAGGACAAATAAGCTATTGTAGTGTCAGAACTTAATAAGCAGAACATTAATTGTAAAAAGAATTGTAAATCGTACCTAACTGTTATAGGAATCATCTTGCAAAGTTTGAAATCAATTCTAGCATATCTAAATCAACGAATTAGCTAACTGTTACGGACGTACAGGCGGATTGACCCTTAAAAAAGAAAAACATCACTTTAAAAAAATAAAAAATCGAAAGTGCTATTTTTTTGAAACATCAGAATAGGTTCTTTAAACACATTTAATTTAAATCTAAACACTTTAATTAAGACATGAAACATCTCTTTACATCATTATATGACACTGTCATAAATTTACGTTGGTCATAAAAATTATGACGACAAAGAAAGGAGAGAAAAAAGACAATTTACTGTGAGAATTTAGGGTAATAAAAAATGACGATTTTTTCATATTATGTGACATACATGTTTAATATTCTTTAAAAATAAATTACAGCCATTAAACAAAGTTGACAACATCCATAAAAGCGAAGCACTGAAACGGTAGGACAAACGGACATTAACACTTGTATAGTGTCTAAACTGAATAATCAGAATATAAAAGTATAAAAGTTGAAGCAAAATTGTAAGTAAATTTGTTGAAAAACTGCTTGATACAGGATAATGTTTAAGGACATACTTACAATTTTAGGAATTGATTATAGAGATGTTATGCTTGTAATATTGTACCTTGTTGTAATAAGAATCAGTACTCCAAGAATCAGGTCAATAGGATACTTATTTCACATAAAAATTTGTTGTGAAAAAAAGTTAAAGATCAACATGTTTAAAATGAACGTACGGACATTCTGTTAACAATTAAAGAGTTGCTACGCTTTCCAAGTCTTACGTTACTACTACAGGAATCATCATGCAAAGTTTGAAATCAATAGGACAATTCTAACATGCCTTAATTAACGAGAAAAAAAAACGTATGGACGAACGGACCGACCCTAATTATAGAAAAGCCTCGCTTTTAAAAAGGATAAGTATATGTAAAGGCAATGCAAAAATAGCTTTTAAGTTTTTGAATTTACCACTAGATGTCCCAGATTTTGACTTATAATTTGGACACAGAAATGTGGTTAGGTTGATAGTGTTTAAAAATATAATTCTTAATTATAAATAAAAATTCAAAAATGCTGTTTATAGTTGTAAGTATAAATTAAATTAATAATATTTGAGGACTATTTTTTGTATTCATGTTTTGTAAAACTAATATTTTATCACAGCTTCACGTATCGCCTCGTTTCTGTGTCTCTGTAGAACCCCAGCTTGTATTATGTGGCGGCCAATATATCAAAGATTTCCTGGCCCTATAATTGAATGAAAGTTAGACATTGATTTCAGTACACAATATTTCAAAAGTATCATGTACAAATTGGACAGTGTACTAGCAATTAAAATTCGATGAAAGATTAAAGGTCCAATAAGTAGCTTATAATCAGAGGCTTGCAGAAGGGGGGTACTACCACCCACCTAAAGGTGTCAAAGTAAAAAACTCACCCAGCCCCTAATCTTACAAGGGGTGTTAAAAAATTACATGATTAAATTTACCAATATCAGGGACCCTTTTTTTTACAGTCAGAGGAGTGTATCCACCACCAAGACACTAATGATATTGTTTCTAATACACCCCTTCGATTTTAGATCAATAGAGTGCAAAATTTTTTGCATCTTCCTGCAAAATCCCTCTGCACGCCACTGCTTAAAATTTTCATCAATTGAAGCCCGATATAGTCTTCTTCACAAGACAAGCAACACAAAGTTGTTTATAACAAAGTTTTGCATTTTGTAGCCAGGTGTCTCAATTTAAAAATTAATGATTATCAAATTTAACTTTAATGAATCGAATAGTTGATGTTTGAAATGTTATGATTAAACAAACAAAAATTGCACAGATAAACTTGACTCAGATTATGTAGAATTCACCGCAGTATGAGAGTCAAATACAATAAATCAATTTGAGATATAAATACATTCATTTAAATATTCTTAGAACTAGAATTAGAATGTCTGCAAAGTCAAGTAAAATATATATAAGAAAGGTCAAGTACCTCCTTTAAGTCTGAAGCCTATTATATTAATGCCATTAAGTATTAAATTCTGTGTAATTGTTTGAACCAATGCAAATGGCAGGTTAGTATGTACCTCCACAATTCTACTATCATATTATATAAAGTAGTAGGCGTTTTTGTTCTTTTACAGTGCAGGTCCTGGGAAGGTTTAAACTATTTTTTGGGTGGGTGTCTTCACCCCCCTACCTAAAATTATGTTTTACTCTTTTGAAACTCAAATTTAAAATGGGATGATATCGACTTTTCTTCCTCCAACCATAAGTGCCCCTAGGGTGTATAGCCTCTAGTTATGTCTTTAGATTAACTCTATTGTCTGATAGATAGCAAGATTAATCTTATGTAGATGACACTATTTCAGATAATGAATATAGAATTTGCATGGATATATTAACAGGGGGAAATTTAGCTTGCTAATATCAACCTTATTTATAGGTCTGTCCGAAAATCTAATAGGAGGGCAGTGTATGAGGGAGATCGGTATTTTAGCCAGCAACAAATTTTACTTGATTAGAGTACATGAAAATCTGGTGCAACATCCAGGTAAATATAGATCCACTTACGTAGATGACATGATAGAGGGAGTAGTATGGGTGGAGTTAAGGGGGCGGAGAAATTAAGATAGATCCCAATAGGGCGGGACTAAGGGGGAGGAGTCGACTTGATCAGAATAGGGAATCAAAATGATATATTTATATAAATAGATAGATAGATAGATATTGGTGTTTTACCGAACCCCCATAGATAGGGTTATAGAATATAGATAGATAGATAGATACATATTCAAAGAAGTTAAGTGAATCACATTGTCAAGAGGTTTTAAATACTACATACATTGATAGATAGATAAGTAGAAGTAGTTATAGAATATAGATAATTAGATAAATAAATAGATAGATAACTATTGAAAGAAGTTAAGTGAATCACATTGTCAAGAGGTTTTAAATAATACATACATTGATAGATAGATAAGTAGAAGTAGTTATAGAATATAGATAATTAGATAAATAAATAGATAGATACATATTGAAAGAAGTTAAGTGAATCACATTGTCAAGAGGTTTTAAAGCAAGAGAGGGAATTTATGCCCAAATTTTTTAACCAATAGAAAGTTATTTAAGTCATTAAGATCTCGATAACCGCTAAATCTATTAAGTTTTACAACCTAGAGTAACTTCACATAGTATGGGATGGTTGCAGGCTATTTCTAAACCTTTATAACATCAATTGCGTATTAAATATTTATCAGTGTTCTAACTTTTCCTTAAATAGTTTTATTCTCAGAATGTTTGAAACATGTTAGAGCTTTAAAAATAAATCAATTAATCAAAGTACAAATAAATTCCAATTAAAGAGTAGCTTCGCCAGTAATAAGATAAGTATACGCTATACATATGTTAAAAATTTTGGCCTTTCCAAGATAATTTGATTGAATATATACTTAGAGTAAAGACATTGTTTAATGTACATACATTTTAGCAGATTATTTAACTTTATTAATAGCAAAAATGTATACAAATATGTAATATTGTACTATTACTATATTGTATTACAAGCAGCTACGCCCCTAAAGGCTTCTAAGGGCCCATGAGAAGGGGATAAAGTATACCTTGCATTTTATGTTTTCAAAAGAAAAAGAGCATTTTTGTTAAGGTCGATATATCTTCAGAGGGTTTTGGTACCCTCCCCCGAAATAGTTAAAAAGCTTCCCAGGACATGTGAAGATACGCTGTAAAAGAGAACAATATCGGTTAATCATTTGGCGAGATCCCTTGGTACACAAAGACACACATACACAGATTTATACAAGGATTTTTTTCTATTAAGATCTCACTTGGGATGGTTTTAAGTCTTCTATTAATATTCTTAACTCTGCCTTTAATCATAAAAAAAATTGTTGATGTAAATTTCCAGTATGGCTTTGAAACCAATTAAAATCCGCTGGATTAAAACCAGTTCTCAGTGATACTGAAAAATCATGTATACAAACAATTTTCCACGAATGACAAAATAAAAATTATAAAATGAATACCAGTTTTTTTAAACGGGGCCTTGGACCCCTCTGGGATTACAAATTTTTAGAAATCTGTTTTCTTTATTTTAATATTCGTGGAAGGCTGTCTATATTACGATGCAATACATAATTCTTACTAACTTTTTTCATAACTATTTTATATGGACATATTTCATTATGATGGGGAGGGGAATGCTTAGTTTATTGTGTATATCTATTTCCCCATGTCATGGACATATGAGTCATTTTCCCCACACATACACACACACACTCAGACACACGGGGACATTTATAGACTTCCTGAAAAAAAAGAACTTTAAATTATAGTCCAGCAATGTTGCTTATGGATTCATGTGGCAATTTAATTTTTCAAAGAAATTTTCCCGAATGATTTCTCTAGTATGGATTCGAATCTGATTAGTATCCGCTGGATTAGAACTGGTTCTAAGCCATAATGAAAAATCATGTATTGTATAGCATTATATACAATTTCTCACTGATATAAAATAATAATATTAATATCCGCAGAAAGCTGTCTAATTTTTCTTTAATATGATGCAATAATAACTATATTCCAAACATTTAGAATTTTAGTTATTTTGAAATTTATGTTCTACATGATTTGAATCATTTTGTATTTATTATTCCTGGGACAATAAGGCACAATGTTATTAATAAAGCTTTTAGTTTTCTATAATCAAAAGTCCTTAAAAACTTTAGTATGTCCGTTTGTCTGCTTGTCTTATAGCACAAATCATGTATAGCATTGTATGTAAGCCACGGACTTCGGTGACTCGGGGCTAACTAAACTGGTTTAAATCTTATAACTTTTCAATTTGATATCTGCTGAAAGCTGTCTATAATACAATGTGATAGCTAGCTATTAATACTGCGCTATGTATGAACATAAATAGTCTTGTTTAAAAGTAAATGAACATAACAATATTAAATTATTTACATAAATACATTTGTAGCTACAATGAAGTGGTCCTATAATCTTGCTAATCAAAATAAAAGCAAAATGAACAGTTTTTTAAATAGGGGGAGGCCCGAGGGGTTATAATACACCCATCCCAAAATGATTAATAGGGGACAATTAGATTCAAATACATTGTGGGATGGTTTTAAGCTATTTTAGCCAAAGTTTTATAAAGACGGTCTTTTATTCAATGGCTTAAAAACTTTGGGAACTTTAAATAAATCTTGATTTGGTTGTACAAAGTTTTTTTATCCAATCTTTTTAAGAAAGATGATTATTGTAATTGAGGTGTACTTTAATTTGTCGTCCATTATCTTATCCGTTAAGATCTTTTATAATATTAAATATATGTATCTCTATATTAGCTAAATTGTATGGTAACCAATGTTTAAATTATGCATACCACATATAAGTCCTTTACACTTAATACTTGTTCAGTAAATGTTCATGCAGAAAGATATAGGTAAATCATCCTATTATATAAAGTAGTAAGGTTTTTTGTCTAAAGCTTAAGATTTCAATAACTACTGATCCGATTGAGTTCTCCATTTTATGGAAGCTTCTTATAGGTCCCTGGAAGGTTTTAGTAGACTATTTAATTTTAATATCTAAGTTTGATTCTAGGGTAATTTCCTAATTTCCTTCTGCTTTCTAGATGCTAGGAAAGCAGCCGCTAGTGTACATAAAAAGGGGTAAGTATGTTTCATTCTCCAAAGCAATAACAAGCTAATAATGTTAAGCAAAAAATAACAGATTATTTTAATACAGTAAAAATATATAATATTTGTGTTGCTAAAATAAATAGGCATTATATCAAATAGTAATTTTTTTAGTTTGAAGCATAAGATTTCAGTAGCTACTGAATTGATTTAGTTACTTGGGATGGTTTTAGGCTATTTTGTTTTTAGATTTAAGCCTAAAGAGGAGGTAATAGGTTTTCCAGTATGGCATCAAACAGATTAATATCCGGTGGATCAGAACCGGTCCTCAGCCATATTGAAAAATTATGTATAGTATCGTATACAATTTTTTATGAGTATTAAAATCAATACCAGTTTTGTTAGCCCCGAGTTGTTAGAACAGGGCTAACAAACAGGTTATAATCTTCTCATCTTTCTTTTTAATATCCGCGGAAATCTGTATATTATACGATGAATAATTATTTCTATTCCTTTACACATGTATCTGTAGTATTCAACTAGCCTTTCACACCAACAATACATTGGGAAAGTTAAAGGTTTACACTTGCAAATCATTTTCAAAGGGACAGTCCTTGATTTTAATTAAAATGATAATTTGGACAGTCCTTGGTGGAGTGGGGGAATTCCAGTTATTAAAAGATATAATTATACCTTTTAGGGCAAAGCCCCTAGAGGCTAGGGGCAAAGCCGCTAGTCTATTTTACAAAGTAGAATGATGTCTTTCCGTCCGTCTATCCCTTAAGATCTCGGTAACCACTGAACCGATCGGATTCTACTCTTCAGGAAATACACCTACGGTCCTGTGGAGATTTTATGCTATTTATGCTATTTTATACACTCCCAAACCCCAAAAAAACAAAAAATTCCCCCCACCATTTTTTAAAAAATTATTTAAGATAGTGGTGGAGTGGGGGATCTCCACTTCAGGTGATAAAAGATGTAACTATACCTCTTTGGGCAAAGCCCCTAAAGGCTAGGAGTGAAGCCGCTAGTTATTCTATAAACGAATACAAAATTGTTTAAATATTTAATGTAAAAATCCACTGCTAATCAATTATATTTAAAGCATAAACACATTTATCTTATATATGTATCACTAATAAGCAGGGATCTAAAGGGATAATGGACGATACATTAATGTACATCCCCAATGATGTTAAACAAAATTACCCCTTCTGTAGTTTGTACACTTCACTCATTGAACCCACCAATCAAAGATCAATAAAAGTCTCTAAAGTTGTTAATACAACAATTAAGAAAAATTATAAAACTTTGGGGACTAGTGTAATAAACTTCCCATTATCCCCTTCCTTCCTGATAACAACATCCATAAAAGCAAAGCTGTTGATTTAAGACAGACAGACAAACAGACATACTAAAGTTTATAAGGACTTTGATTATATAAAACTAAATGATTTATTAATAACATTGTGCCTTATTGTCCCAGGAATAATACAAAACGATTTAAAACAATAATAAACATAATAACTAATAATTATAAATGTTTAAAATAGTTATTTATCGCATCGTATTATAGACAGCTTTCCGCGGATAGTAAAATGAAAATATAAAAAAGATTAATTTAGTTATATAGCCTCGAGGGGCCGAAGCCACAGCTAACAAAACTGGTATTAATATTATTATTTCATATCAGTGAAAAATAAATTTGTCTGTAATACAATACGCGATTTTTCAGTATGGCTTGTAACCAGTTCCATACTGGAAACATCATTCTTTAATGAGTATTTCTTCCAAAATTGTACCTTATTGCCATAGGATTCCCTATGCAACATTGCTGGACTATAGTTAAAGTCTATAAATGTCCCCGTGTGTCTGTGTGTGTGAGTTTGTGTGTGTGTGTGTGTGTATGTGGGGAAAATGACTCATATGTCCATGACATGGGGAAATAGATATACACAATAAACTAAGCATTCCCCACCCCATCATAATGAAATATGTCCTTATAAAATTGTTGGTAAAAATTATTTACTGTATCGTATTATAGACAGCCTTCCACAGATATTAAAAAAAAGAAAATATATTTTTAAAAATTTGTTAGACCTGAGGGATCGAAGGCCCTGTTTAAAAGAAACTGTTATTTTTTTATGATTTTTATTTTGTTATTCGTGGAAAATTGTTTGTAATACATGATTTTTCAGTATCGTTGAGAACTGGTTCTAATCTCGCGGATTTAAATTGGTTGAAAGACAAACTGTAAAGATGTGTACAGCTTCTTTTTCCTATTTACCATTGACCCTTTGGTTAGCAGACAAAAACAAATTATATTATATTTTGCTTTCAATCCAAAGAAGCCCAAAACCACGGCAGGACCAGTAGCTATATTCCCTGAAAAATAAAGCCCAATTAGTTCAGTGGTTAAGATCTAAAGTTTCAAACAAACAGAAGGACAGGCATCATTCTACTTTGTATTAAAGGTAAATAGATATCAACATATTAGTTAAGATTTAATTTGTGGCTTAAAAAAACATAGTTAAGAAGATTAATAGAAGACTAGAAACCATCCCAAGACTTTGAATCAGTAATAAGATAGGCAAAAACCATCCCTATGTAAATCTTCCCTAACATGGAGATGTTAATTATTTTATTGATATCTTAACGGACAAAGAAAACAAATAACCATACTAATCAATGCAATTTGAGAATACTTGCAATTTCTTCTGTGGGAGGGTGGTGGTATGCTCCATCAAATAGCTATAAACCTTCCAGGACCATATGGGTTCAGTGGTTAGCGAGATCCTTGGGTACACATACACAAAGAGACATTTATCTTGTTACTTTAGCATAAGGTTTTTAAATATTAAATGCAAGTATAAATTTTTGCTATTAATAAAATTTAAAAATCTGCTAAAATATAAGAACACTTAACAATGTCTTTACTCTAAGTATATATTCAATCAAATTATCTTGGAAAGGCCAACATTTTTAATAAATTGCAAAAATAAATTTATAGTATAGATGTATAAAGAGCTTACTATTTGATTTCCAATTGCAAAGACCTAGAGCGTTGCAGACGAAAAATAATTTCATTAAACTTTGCTTTCTAATTTCAGCTGTTTAATGCTTTCTTCTGCTTTTTGAAAAAGAAAGGGACAATTTTTGTGTAAAATTGCCATTTCTGTCTAAACTTAAGTGAAGTATTTAAAACTGCCATTATCAATTTTTCACAACTAGGCTCCTGACTATACAATTATATTCATAATCATCTTTTCCGATTTACAATACTGCATTTTTAAACCTAGTTATTTGTGATTAATAAGACATTTTTCCTAATGATGTAAATACTTTGTTGCAAATCAAAATTATCAAGTTTTTAGTGACATCTAGCGACAAATGTAGAACTAATATATTGCAGATGTTCCCAAATTTATTTTTTGCCTGTATTTACGTTGTTTTCAATTATTTTTCCATAAAGGGTTGAGCTCTCCCTTGAGGTGGTGGCAAATTAACTATGTCCTTATTTCAATAATTGGGTTATTGTCAGTTTCATGAGATCAATAGATAATTTTCAAAATATTTTTCAACAAATGAACAGTATTTAAACAATGCAAAAACGAAATTAACT
>LS056479.1:0-12233 GCA_900241095.1 Acartia tonsa
GACTGTATGTGCAGAATTGAATTGAACAAGAGTGTCTATTGCATCAAATAAAGGTTGGTTCCTAGGTTCATTTCTTTGCAAGATAATCATATTCACACCTAAGAAGGTAGCTAAATAACCAAGACTTCATCTTACTGTAAAATTAAGACTTTCGGAGTCCTCTAAGTCCACCTTAGATGTTGAATGGAATGATCAAGAGCATGGACAGATATTCATTGATTGGAATAATGAAATGATAATATTGGAAATAATGAAATATGAATGCTGAATTTGCCCAAAATGACTTGAGAACAAGGGTGTTACTTGAATTGGGATTCTTAGCAAAATCAAATTTTGGGAAGCTATAGCAGCAACAAAAGAAAAAAATGTAGTTATTCTTAATTGTGTCTAAACTTGTACTTGTACTGAACGTGTTTCAATTACTTTTTGCCATAGAATACTAAATATGGAAAACATTTAATTGAGTTCGAACAATAAAGATATCGTTTTTTATTGTTAATTTCGAATCAAAGGCCCTTACCATTATGCAAGTTTTGAGCCTTTAACGTCTTGGTATGGAATATTTGGAGTGAGGCTAAAAAGATTACTGAATGTCAGTCCCTATCATATGAACTTATGCATTGCTTTATAGAGAAAGAAAGAATGAGAGAAAATTGAATAGTTGAAGTACACAGAGTGCAACAATTGTAATATTATTTGCACAGGAAAATAGCATTTCAAGGAAGATTCACATTGGTCTTGACAAAGTTAAATTTTGCTTGAAAGCTCAAAATCTACGTTTGCCATCTATTACATATGGAGAAAAGCAGGATAACTATTTATAAAAACAAATAATAGATAGCATAAAAAAACATAAAAGTATAAAAAAAATCACTTAATTATTAAAATATAGAAAGATTAGTTGACAATTTACCTTATTCTTTGAAAATATCCTGTAAATAGATGGTGTAAAATAAATATAACTAAACCTGTAAACAGTCTATAATAGTTAATTTGATTTAGAACTCTTGTTTCAGTATTCAACCCCAATAGATGAAAATATGTCAGTATTAAAAGCCCCTTAATGCCTGGTTGACTGAACTTTTTTTTAATAATACCTATTCCTTTTCCTTGGATTGAGGGGAGAGGGCGATACTCTTGGGATTTTGAGGACAGTATTCATCAAAAACTTGATTCCTTAGAGAACCTACTCAAGGATAAGAAACTCAAACATTTAGATAAAACGGATAGACAAAGATTTATATGCATTCAATAAGTCACCAGAATAAGAGAATCAAATTGGGAAGGTCTAGGTAAAAAAGTGTTTTAGAGCAGTTAAAGGGGAAAAAGGTCATCTGTAAATAAGAATCTTCTTTAAAAAGCAAGATTTAATCAGTCAGTTATTAAAATATATCAAAATAAATACTTTTTTACGCGCATCATATATAAAGGATGACAACATCGATGAGCATCTATGCACAAAGCAATCTTGGATAGACAAACAGGCAAAACTAGTTATAGAGCAGATTTTCAGTGGTCATTAAAAAGAAAAAGCGAGAATATGTAATAAAGTCAATTAATAAGTGGATTCTCTATATTTTACCAAAAAATATATATATTTATCTTAATTAGAAGCCGAGAAACCACATTTTGCCTATATAGTTAAGGACGGACGGACCGACTGATGAAAGGACGCATAGTGTAAAGTTAGATGGAGAGAAGCTTCGCTACTACAATGAGGAAAATAAGTATTAATGCGCAGCTAATGGATGATAATAGCACTATCAAAACTGTTAGTAAATTTAGCAGTTTCTAAACTTTTATGTTAAAACCCTTGAAATTGAAGATTGAGTTTCATATTTTCTATCATATTTCTTGTCTAATTTACAGGAAACAAAACAGGAATTTAATAGATTCCATAACATTCTTTTGTTAAAATGTATAAAAAAAAGTTTCATTACTTCGCCCCTAGTTTCATTGTAAGTAAAAAAACATCCTGGGGTGATTTATCTTTTAGGAATAGAGCATCTTAAATGATTGCTTTAGACCTTCCCTGTACATATAAGAAGTTTCGCTGTAAAGGAGAACCATCTTGGTCCGATCCAGCGATTCACAAGATCATAATCTACATCTAATATAAACATATATTGAGATTCCCTTAAAACTGAGGAACCTTATCAGTCCTGCAGTTAGCGAGATCTTTTAATACAGACAAACAAACCTATTATATGTTAGCTTATAGTTTTAAAATGGCACGTTTTAAACGTCCTATTGAATTTTTATTTGATATCTGGATCATATCGTTAAAGATTACATTTTCAAATTCATTTTTTCGAATTATATTTCTAAACTATGACCACATTGAATTAAATCCTTATAATAGAGTAACAGAATCTCTGTGTGCCTGTCTGTGTGTTTGTGTACTAACCACTGTACAGATATGGTTCTGCTTTACAGTGTAGCTTCTCATGGTAGGTCATAGGAAGGTTTATAATTATTTTAAGGGTGGGTATCAACACCCCCAAGAGAAATCGCCTAAGAAAAAGATTCACTCTCTCAATCTTTCATATTTTTTATTTTTAAAATACAAATTAAAAGTGAGGGATGGTCGACTGCTCCTTTTACGGGCGTATCAGGTAGTAATTTTAATAGCAATAATATTAAAATTTGTAAAACATAGAAATAAATCTGTTTGTGTTATGTATTGAAAGACTGCTTCTGACAACCATTCAATTCCATTGAAATCTATGTATGTCATTCCTAAGAAAGTTTTATAAACTAAATCACAATAAACATTATGCTTTAAAAATTCTGGTATTGTTGTATGATACCACTGAGTATAAATATCTTTAGAAACCAATTCAAGTAGAGCATATGTAAGTAAGCAATAGGTTGGCCTTAATATTCCTGGTTGCTTTTTAAATATTGATAATAAGGTTTTTCCTTTCTAGTGGATGTGCTTTACTGCCATTTTTTTCTGACCAATGAGAGGCCAGTATAAATTTTAATATTAGTGAATTACATTGTATACTGGCCTATCATTGCCCATTTTATTGTATGACGTCATTTTTTGGAGCCACTTTACGCCGTTTCATTTTTGTCTTCATATCTTAGAAAATACTACTCAATTCAGGACCTTTTTAAATAATTATAAAGTATAAGTGAATAATAACCTTTTTTTCCAAAGCAGAGCAGCTTTTATAAATAAAATTCAAAATAGAGGAAATGTACGTGACAACATACAAAATAAAAAATCATCCAACAACTTTGGAACACCCTATTACATGCGGGTTAGTTTGGTACACCCTATTATTTCAAGTGTGGCTGACATAACAATAAGAGATATCATAACATGTATTGTGTATTTACTTTATATAAATAAATACATAGACAACTAAATATTAATTGGGAACATGTATTAAAAATTGTTAAGCTTGGAGTGTGCATATTTTATAGGCTAGAGGCATCTTGATTTCTTTTTAAAAAAGAATAGCTAAAAACATGCATGTGGCCCTAAGTCAAATATCACCTAACCCAGCCTGCCCTAAAGTAAAAAACAACCACACAAATACCCCCTCACCTTACATTTTAATGTATTTCAAGACAAATGTGTGGTTGGGGGTTTTGTGCTTGACTTGTTACTTTGAGGGAAACCGCCGAAGGGGTATCCTACCCAATAATAGTGATGAAACCCAAGTTTTATTGTTTGACTGTTGATTCTACGCTAAAATCACACAGGCAGACATCCTCTAACTTTTAGATTAAGACAAGAATATTGACAAGTTATAGTTTGGAATCTGACAATATTTTTAAGTAAGAATCATTTGACTTTATAATTTAGAAATATAAAGTGTGAGTAGCTAATCTATACTATTTAGTCAGAACTGAGGCCTTGCATAAAATCAATTTTATATGTTTATAAAAGCGAAACTTTTCTATAATCAAGGTTGGTCCGTCCGTCCGTTAGTCCGGAACAATTAGCTCTGTAAGTGTAACGGTTAGCTCTCTTCGTTAATTTAATCACATTAAAACTGACCTATCGTTTCAAACATTACATGATTATTCCTGTAGTAGTTAGGTACGATTAAGAAAGCAATTCTATCATCGTTACCAGAATGTCCGTACGGTTATTTTAAACATGTTTTTGATTTAAAAAAAAAAATTGTATGTGATATATTTATCCAATCGGTCTGATTTTTAGATTACATTCGGATTATTCAGTTCTGACACTCTGATCCCGTGTTAATGATTTTTTGTCCTACCGTTCCAGAGCTTCTTTTATGAGTGCTTCATCCTTGTTATTATTAAATCTCCAACTGTTACCAATATATCATTTTTTTCTGTTTAGAGAAGCTATGTACAATGATCATAGATTTATCAGACAGACATATGATAAATTATCATCTATCAAAACTTTACAAAATATGCTTTTGTCTGTGTTTACATTTTTTGTATTTATGGTTACTGTTGGTTACTTTTCCATAAAGAAAGAGATAGTATTCTAAAGGATTTTTTTTCTTTTTGAGCACAGTTCAAATGATTTAAATGTTTTTTAAATCTATATGGAAACATATCCTATTGATTGTGAAAACCCGTAGTGCATCCTCTCGTCATTCGGGAAGGTACTGAGGTTGAAACTCTGGTCATAAGACTGAGTTATAACTTAAGATGGTTTAAATGGTTCCAGGTGCTACAATGTCCGATGCGCGACTATATATTTAGAAAAGGGGGAATGCAACTAATAACGATGCACAGTTATGACTTTAAAACAAAGGTCGTTCAATCAAAGAATTGATTGTCTGTTGGTTGTTGCTTAACCTAATACTCCGGGCGTTTAGACAGACAAGGAGAGATTTCTTATAGTATGTTATCAGGCTAAAGAACAACAAAAAGATATATAAATGAATTCAATATTCTAGAAACGCCTATCTCTTAAAAAAAAGGAAAATCTGCAATAAAAAATGAAAATAAATGGGTCAATAGATTGATAAGTTTTGAACTATGTCATGAACCAAGAATAGGTTTGTTGTTTGTACTTTATACAGGGTCAATTTTAAATTTCCAACAAAAAGTGTTTTTGGAATTTAAATTAAGCATTGATTAATTTACAAAAATGTTTTAAATGTTTTGTTCATCCTTATCAAACTATTAAATATTTGAAAAGGAGCAGATTGTCTTTCCGTTGATGGCAATCTTCATTTAGTTTCCGATCAGTTTTTAATCTGGATTTTTAAATTATAGAATTTTATTTTTTTAAACTTAAGTAAATTTTTTAAGACCCTGTATTTGAAGATTACCCGCACATTATAAAGAAAATAAGAAAAGTTTGAAGAGGTAAACAAAATTAAACTCTAAGTCTGAGTAAATATAAAATACAACAGGCACGAATAAATAAAAACTATTTCAGGAAATAAAGTTTTTGAATTACAGACAGATTAATTTTGAATTTAAAAATCATGATATATTTGACAGAAAATATTACCTTCTTAAAAGCGCGTGCAAAGATATTTATTAGAGAGTGGGGGGGATGCATGATTAAAAAGTTAACTAAACCAAATATTTGGAAATCGCATAAACTTCTTTATTTTAGTTAGATTTGTTTTAGATTATTTGTTTAATTTCTATCCCTTTCCATTTCTGTCCAGTGTTTTATATGAACAAAACAAAAGGTTTGACAGAAAAAATCTTTTTTTTTATATTGTAGATCGAAAAGTAGACAAATTCGGTTTATTAGATTGGTGCTTTTAACAAATAATTACATTAAGCTATTTAGTATTTTGTAATAACCGACCCAAAGACAAAAAAAACTTTTTCAAACTTTGTTTTCTATTCTCTAGCTCTAACCCTGTGGGTCTATTAATGATCTAATCTACCTAACCTAAATAAACATCAAAACTTTGCTTGTGGTTAGCTATTAGAGTAAAAAAATAGAGGGGTATTGGGTTGAATAACTGTATGTCCTCATCACAAAGACCTTGTGCCGACTCTCAATTGGGACTTTGAAAATCAACCAATAGTGTCGGAAATATTAACACAGAAAAGTAGCAGAAAACTATTTACTAGCAGACAAAAAATGCCTGTAGTTGTCTGGTTTTACATCTATACTATAAGTTTATTGGTTAGAAAGTTATATCTATAATACAAAGTAGCTTGATGTCTGTCTGTCCGTCCGTCCGTCCGTCTGTCCGTCCGTCCGTCTAAAGCTTAAGATCTCGGTAACCACTAAACCGATCGGATTCTACTCTTCAGGGAATATACCTACTGGTCCTGAGGTGGTTTTAGGCTTATTTTCTTGGGGGGGGGGACACCCCCCCCCAAAAAAAAAATCCCCCCCCCATTTTTTTTGTATGAGATATCCTTGGTCCCTTTTTTGTAGGATATATCCTTGATCCTTTTATTTGTAGGAGATTTCCTTGGTCCTTATTTTTTTTACGAATTTCACCTTAACTTTTTTATCATCTCTTGGGGCAAAGCCCCTAGAGGCTAGGGGCGAAGCCGCTAGTAATAATATATCAAAATAAGTTATTGGATAACTTGCAGTGGTAAATGGAATTGACAATGAAAGATTTATTATCACGTTTTCTCATTCGTTAGCTTAAATCTTTTCGGAACTTTTTAAAACCTTAATTATGTGAACGAAACAGCAGTGACAATGATTTTGCACCAATAATTGTTTTAATCAGCAAAAGAGGCAAAAGTTTATAGAGTTTATAATTGGACGTGTAGACATAAATTCCTCGTCTATTGTCTTATCCTTTAAGATCTCTGAATTAAAGAAATTGGACAGCTTGTACAAATTTTGAGAATAAGAATAGGCATAATAATTAATTTTCAAGTATTACTTCGAATTTTTATACCAATAATAAAATAAAAATCATAAAAGGATACAAGTTTTATTAGATTGTTAACAAAAATGGTTTTAATCTTACAATTTTTCATTTTAAAATCCACGGAAAAGCTGTCTATAATACAATGTGATAAATTTAATTCCTAAGTATTGCCTAAAGTATCATTGATCACTCGTACATATCCCACAAATTTTATCATATTTAATTTTATCTGTTCACGATTTTCTAAGTTTTGGATATTGGCTATTATTAGAAATCTAATCTAAAATTAATTCTAGCTATCATAAATGCATCTACCTATTAATATAATAAAAATAATTTTAAAAGAAATAAACATTACCTAATGAAAAATAGTGGAATAACTATTTAAAAAATAATATATGAAGGGATGAGTAATAGTTTTTTTTACATTTGATGATTTTTTAAAATCAAGCAAATTTTTTGGGGTTTTTTTTCATTTTGGCTTTGATAAAAAAGCATGGTCTAAAATTGATAGATAGTTAAAAGACTTCTTTCATAGAATAATTTTCTAAGTATTGAAAATTATAATTGGTATAAAACTAGGGATCTAAAGGGATAAGTCAATGGCCGATAAATTGATGTAAATGCCCTATGATGATACACAAAATTACCTCTTCTGTAAATTACAATTAGTAGTTGAAGCGTTTGGACCCTCAACTAAATCAACCAATAAAAGTCCCCAAAGTTCTTAAACCAACGAATAAAACAACGTTATTATAAAACTTTGGAGACTAGCCCAATGTCCCCTCCCTCCCTGGATAAACCGAAGGTCATAAACCAATCATCCATCAATTATCAAGTGAATAACAATGATTAAAGATTAAACAAAATAATTATTGTGAATTTTAATTATCATTATATTTTTCAATTCATTGTGGTAAATAAATTTGGACTTATTGTTATTGGGAATATTCAACTTTTTTTTACTAATTCATATAGACCAATTATCTTTATAACTTAAATTTCCGCATGTCATTAAACCAACTTGAAATTTTTGTAGCGAAGCAACGCTACGAGTAATCTTTTTGGTATGTCATTAAAGCTTTTTTATAGTTTCTAAACTCACAGACAGACAAAATTTCCAAAGGGCTTCGCTTCAATTGATCGCAATTGGCCTAGTATGTTTATTGTATTTAATGAAAGCTATCCATGTTATAAAATGATTTAATTTAATGACTTTTTCTGGCAATATTATTTAACTTTTCACTTTACTTAAACAGTGGCATGCACAGGATATTTTCAGGGGGATGCACAATACACAAAAAAATGTTGACATTTGACGAACCTAGTAAAAGTGTCTGACTCTGATTATGACGTAAAAAATTAGCCAATAAGAGGCAACTATAAATTTTACCAGTGGTCAATTACAGTATATGCTGGCCTCTCATTGGCTAATTTTTTTACGTCATAAAGAGTCAGACACTTTTACTAGATTCCAATTATAATGATTATATGTTAAAATGAATTGTCTGCAATCATTTCATGACATAATTCCTAGACTAACTTTAAATTCAAATTGTCTACGTTGTTTGATAGCGGGGGAAAATATTGAAAAAAGGGAAAACGCGGGAAATATAAAATAGGAAATGCGGGGAGAGGAGGTGTAAACATTAAACAAAGGAGAAATATTTCAATAATTTATCTGGTCAGTGAAGCAAATAAAATTTTGAATGAATTTTGTGTATGTTCAAATTCAAGATACCAGACAATTATTTTTACCAATAAACTTTTTTATAATCCTTCGCCTTCTCTCGAGGAACTTTAACCTTGAAAGTTCAAATATTTAGGAGTTAAATACAAATTCATAATTTGATTTCATACTCCTTAGTATAGCCTTAAACCTGCCCTTGACAATTATAAAACTTTTCTGAAAATTTTTTCTAATCAATGATATATTTTTAGATACTTCAAGAAATAATTTTGCAATTATATCATAAAAATTTTTTTTTTGCTAGGATTTAATGAAAATGAAATATAAAAAATGTCATAACTTTAGGTTTTTCTTTAATCACCTCATTAAGAATGAAGTTATGTAAAGTATCAACAAGAACAATATTTGTCCATAATTAAAGCAACAACAACAAGATGACAAAATTTCAGGAAACTTCAATAAATTAGGCCCCTGAAATTGCAGTACAGAAACACAGTTTTAAAAAAAAATAAATGGAAAATAAAATGGATTATTATTTTACTTTAGGGGGCCACTAACACTACAGGGCTTATACATGGGGTGCCTAACCCAACAGGGGTACCCTGTACCCAATATTAAATATCCTACTCTAATCTTGAATGACAAATAAAAAATTGTTTCAACATATAAAGGGAGGGTTCTGTGCCCGACTAGGCACTTTGAGGAAAACCACCAAACATTGTTAATATATTGAAATATGTGGTTTTGATAGCTTATTAACTATGTGACCGTCGGACGGTCGGACGGACAAACCCTAATTATATTGTTGCTGCAAAATTAAAGTTAATGGATAAGCAGCCAAGAAATGCAAAAACTGAACTAATTATGTGTAACCAAGCGAACTATTCTAAAACATAATCAGACCGAAACAAAATTAAGAAAATTTGCGAGACATAAGATTCGCTTTCCCAATGATTCAAGGAATTTAAGAAAATATTTACACTTTTGGATTTTTAGAAGAGGGATATAATATCTGAAGACTTTTCCTGCAACTTTTCGCATTTTCAATAACTTTTTTTTTTTAACAAAGTTGCATAAAAGTCGGATTTCTAATAGTAATTTATCGCATCGTATTATAGACAGCTTTTCGCGGATATTAAAATGAAAAATAAAAGATTAACACCAGTTTTGTAAACTCCGAGGCCCGGATTAATAATTTTATGATTTTTATCTTAATATTCAAGGAAAATTGTTTGTAATACTTTGCTATACAGATATTAATCGGTTTGGAAGCCATACTGTGATAAAACATTAGAAATTTTTAAAAATAAGTCTGTTTCCTTATTAGCGACCCGTCTTGAACGAGCCCTGCTAATCCGCTGCTTAGCATTGTAGCCCGATTTTGTCTTATCACCGCCGTTGCCGGCTGCAGCCGCCGTCAGCTCTCCCAACAACAGCAGTTGGTTTTCCTTATCCTCTCCGCCGCCAGTTAGCAGCCGCTTTTCTTCAACCGCACTGCCGCTAGAGCCGGCGCTAGCGGCGCCCGACGAGCCGCCACTGCTGTGGCTGTTATGCAGCCGGTAATCGTCCAGAAACTGGCCATACTCGCCTTGGGTTGAGGTTAGCAGTCCGCCGCGCTGCTGCTGCTGTTGTAACAGTTGGCGGTGCCGATTTGGGGCCTCGGATTGGCAGCGGCGGGCCCGCTGTCTGCCTCGAGCTCGCCGATCCGGAGGCGATTCATTTCTACAAATAGTCTTCTTTACTAATTTAATTTGTGAAAAAATGAAAGTATCACTTCCATCTAAAATAATTATCTTTACTGAAGTTCAACCATAAAATAAATTGTTAGGTGACAGAAAAAAATAGAATTTCTAAAGATTTGAGAGCTGAGAGTGTTTGAGAGAAAATCTGTTTGGTCAGAATACAACAGAATAGAAACAAGATGTTCTTAAAAAGTTGCTAAAATTGAAAAATAGCAAAAGGTATTTGTAATTAATTTGTCAAAGTAGAATATCAAACTATGTAACAAATATTTTTTATTCCCCTTGATGTTAATAATGCTAAAAATGTTTTTTTTTTCGTATGTGCTATGAAACACCCAGTAAGGATTCATCCAATCTTATCTTACACATTAAAGCCAGGAATCTTAAGGATAGCACAATGGCCATCCCCAAAGAGAAAAATTGATGCACATCCCCAGTGATGAAACACAAAATTACCCCTTCTGTAGATTACAGTTAGTGGTTGAAACGTTTGGATATTAAACTTAATTAACCAACCAATCAACCTTACCTGGACTTACTGACGTACTTACTGGCGTACTGATAGATCAGCTACATACTTATAGGTAGACTTTTAAAGTCACCTTGTTTTTGGCAATTACTAGGTCATAAATGACAATCAAACATTTGTTCGTACAACCCTTGTCTAAAAGCCCCAAAATAAATGGAAACGTGCTGATTCTTTCTTCGAGCCAAGTCATTCTCAGTTCTAATAATCAATGGGGAAAAGTAACAGTAGCTACAATTTTTAACATCTTTAGTTATGTCACAGATTGGGACTTGAATTTACCCATATAAAAGAATCTATTATTCAAAAGTTAAGATTGCTATACAAGTCCTAATCCTTTCATTTGTGAACATAAAACTATTTCTAGCCCAATGGATATAAGCTATACGTGGATAAATTGACAAGGGAATTATTATTTGTCAGAATTTTAGCTTGCTAATGTGGACATCATTTATTGGTCAGTTCGTTCTTCTATCTTGAGGGGAGGGGATAGGGTAAAGAGGGTGGATAGTGGGGTATCGTTATTTTAGCCAGCTTCCAGCAACAATTTATCAGAGTACATGAAAATCTGATGCAATATCCAATTAATGATATAGAGATTTCTAGCACACAATAGAAAACAAGGAAGTTACAATGATAAGAAATTACAAAAAGAATTAAACGAATTCTCAGATTTAAAGGTTTTATCTTTATTATCCGCGGAATGCTGCCTATAATACGATGCGATAAATAACGATTATTATTCTCGTGACAGATATCACAATGATATGTGAAAAGATTGAAATCTTAATGTTTAATTTATTTAATATGTTGTATATAAACATAAACAAAAATAAATGATGACATTTCTTTCTATGAACAATATACAATAAAATATTTGCAGCTACACTTGGATGGTACAATAGACAATAAAATAATCCACTCCCCCCAAAAATGAATTATCCGTTTGGAAGATTGAAATTATAAGTGGAAATGTTTGAATACTATGTACATCACACCTTACCCTCGCAAGATATTTTAAATGAAAATGTTAATACCTGATTAAAACCTGACCATTAGGGACGGTTGATAACAACGTAGAGCCAGACCTTTATAGTACTTTGGCAGACATTAAACCTTTTGAATACACAACCTTTGTCTGAAAGTCTTACGCTAATGAGTTGCACATGTTTGGGCAAGGCATTCCCCCTTCTATCAATATTTGTATGCGGTTTTGAACCCATCACCTCCCCAATTACGAGCGATTACGCTAGAGTTGCTGGTTTCAAATAAAAATGTTAGGAAATTAGTAAAGAAAGCTGCCTGGTGTTTGTGGTATAGATGGTCGGCGGGAACGGCGGCGGAATTCGGCATACTGTGCATCCTGTAATTGGGCGCTGAGTTACCGCTGCCAGAGGCCGCTGGGATCCGCTGCGACGCCGGTCTGAATCTTGGCCGGCGGAGGATAAAAATTTGGCTAGTCTTGG
>LS056481.1:0-12227 GCA_900241095.1 Acartia tonsa
TAACGAATAAAAGCTAACTATCTCGGACGGACGTACGGACGGACGGACCGACCCTAATTATAGAAAAGCTTCGCTTTTAATAATCAATAGCCAATAATTTTGTTAGTATAGATGTATATCCGAGACAACTACCTGGTTCCAGTTGTGCAAATAGCTTTCTGCTTATTTTAGCGACTTGGCTGTGTTAATATTTCCTACGCTATTGACTGATATTAAAAAACCCAATTGAAATTCGGCACAGTGTCCCCACCCCTTTAACATACAGTAATTTAACCTCTGTCGCCTTTATTCTTTTACTTTAACCCATAGCCACATCTTTATACAAATCCTCAGCCGAAGCCAATAATAATTTATGTCGACCACCAAGACCTGGTTAAAATGAACACTTTTAAAATATAATATTAAGACTGCTTACTCTTTGAATTTAAACATGCATTATATTGCACTATTTTTGCAAATATCTGCAAAATTAAACAAAAGAACTGTAGATATTCCTTTTACATTGAATTAAATATGTTTTTTTAGTCATTTATCATTTTGAAATATTAATTTTAATCCTTTCATAAAAGTAGTGCTTTGTTTGTCATTTCAAATCTCACTTACAACTAATTTAGTTTTACATTCAAGGGAAACTTCTTATAGCATATAGCACTTTGATTGCATGACTGTTGTATATTCTAAGATTTTTAAAAAATATAGAACCTTCCGATATATTTAATATTTTGTAAATAAAAATAGAGGGGGCATGAGCTAAATGTAACTATGCCCAAAGGGCGAGAACCCTGTCCCTATCTTGGTTTGGGTCTTTAAAATCAGCTGATAGCGTCGAAAATATAAATATATTCTCCACAAACATAGTCCCCACAAAAGAACAAAAGGCAATTTTCTAGCTGACGAAACGGGTCTCCACAACTTGGAGCATGTAGTCGCTGGATTACTAATTTATACATCTGCATTTTTTCACCTGTCCCTACTTATTTAATAGGCAATATTGTTGTAACTTGTTGAAAATCCGGTAGTTAGTATGACAACATATGTCTTTTAGTACTACATAGAGCAAGAATATAAGAGACAAACCATGTACAGACAAAAAGGTTTTTACAAAATTTAAAAAAAGGTGTCCGTTTTTTGTTAGTTACTGATCCTTCCCTGACAATTTAGAACAATATTATACTATTATGGTTTATTAATCCAAAGATCTACACAAACAATTGACTATCCACCCACACACCTATATTCATCCATACATCTATATACAAATCTATTCACTCACAGATCTATCTATCTTTTCATATATCTATCCATCTATCTGACCATCATCATCTATGCATCCAACCACTCTCTCTATCTATTCTAACCATCAATCATGAATATTGTATATGCTTTCTTTTATCTATCTTTTTATCCATCCATTTATCCATCCAACCACTCATCTGTCTGTCTATCCTGCCATATATTCATCTATCTAACCTATCTCCATCTTGTACGATTGACTAGTGTAACAAACATACAATTGGACAAACATACTATTGGACAATTTTACTAAGGGAAGGGGACAAACATTCACACTTAATATGAATAGAAAAAAACATTTCCATTTTAAGATGTCTTCCCAGTACTAGAGGGTTTGTCCCCAAGAGTGTTTGTCGCACATGGACGTTTGTCTGTATGCCTATTCATATATTGTTATACCTGTTCATACTATCTCCCACAGTAGAAGCAGAGTCCATCCTATCTAAACACAGAATAAAGAAGTTAGTTATGTTTTATTGATTGATTAATTAGACATAGTTTTACAAGGATTGTATCTAAATCGTCATGGAGTAGGTTAAGACTCTTTTGTATGTTAGTTAAGTTCCATTTTACTGCTGATCAAAATATATTTTCTCTAAATTCAGCAACTGAAAATACAATTTTATCTTTCACAACTTATTCATCTAGCTTCATAACTATCTAATTTATTATTTTAATTATAATTCTTCTATTTATCCAATCTATGTATATCTATCTATAATCTATTACTAGTTTTTTAAATAATACTTAATGATAATCTTTTAATAATATATGCCTCTGAGGGCACTTACATTCTACTTTTTTTTAGATGTGTTTGTTTCTTGGGACATTTTCTTTTAAGTGGGTTGAGGTACCCTCCCCTAAAATAGTTATAATCCTTCCATGGAAGCTTCACTGCAAAGAAGGTCCATATCAGTCCAGCGATAAGTAAAATCATTCGTTACACACAGACAGATATCCTGTTACTTTTATAAAATGATTCATTTCTTGATTGTTAGAAAAGGAAGTTAGATAATAAAACCTTGAAGAAGTTTTAAAACAATTGTTGGGTGTTAATGTTTCGCATTTAGGAAATAGACGATGATACTTGTAAACAAAGTGTAGCATCGAACACATAAATAAGGATTTTAAAAATCCGCGAACGTATTCGATAAAAATGTGCGATTTTTAACATTAAAAATTTGTGTATAATACAATTAATGCGCATTTCTTCCTAAAAATGCCTTGTTTATTGTATTTATTTTGCAATGAGGACTGCTTTTTGAGGTTTACTTACACATTTAATAGTCAGGTATGTTATTAAAGGCAAATCTTTTTTACATATTGGACATGTCCTTTTGTCAATCTATACCCATAGAATACTTTATCTTCTTTGTCTATACCTTTGATTGCTATTTACTAATCATCATTGATCATCATTTTTAAGGATATTTCCAAGTTTATACAATACTTATTTTATATGTATGTATTTTTGTGTGTGTTATATGTCCATGAAAAGTTATTTTATCATGCTGTAGTAAAAAGTAAAAGTTAGTTGATGCACTTTCCAAATTATACACCAACAGTTGCATTTTAATCAGGGCTCGGCAGCCACACGTCAGCCGCGACTATCTACTAAGCCTTAAATTTAAACCAGTTTTGATGTTTTGAATTTTTTTAGAAGAGGGATTGCCATTTTGATCGGGGTTGGACTTTTAATTAATATATAGGATTGCAAGAAAGGTGTATTTTCTTGAGGCTTTGAATATATCTTTCCCATTGAAAACATTCTGTCTTGATGTATTAATTACGAATAACATTGTCTTTGTTAAAGAATTATTGTATATCAGTCTTGTAAAAATGATTCTTATATGCAATAAAAAGATGTACAATATTTCTTCATTTTCTATGTTAATTTCTTTTACTTAAATCTTTATGTGTTTTTTATATAAAAGAAGTATCTTTTTTTCTAAAAAAACAAACAATTCTTTTCAACTATACCTCTAGTTGTTTAATGAAATATTAATACATTATGACAAATGGAATTTAATCAAAAAAGGTAAAAGTGTATTATATAAGTATTCCAATCAGCAAAAAATTTAATTGTAAAATTATTAGTTTCAATATTCTTACCCAACACTCCTAGTCCTCAATCAAAACCTATTTATAAAATTTTGTAATTGCTAGGCGCATTAAGGTGAAATCACTGAATATCAAGTTTCTTTTGCTGTTTTATCTGCACATATTTTAGTATAGTGTTGTATTTATTCTATTGCATTGCAGAATATAATTGTATTGGCAGAGAATAAAAAATAATATATTTTTATATGGATTGATAGATAGATAACTCAGTGCAACCGAGGACAATTTTTTCATAAAACTAAATTATATCAAATCAAGGATAATTGTTTGCACTAGAAAGAAAGTTTTTTTTCTCAAATTTTACTGAAAAAATCTATTGATCTTTATTCTTGGACTTGGTATAAAAAAGTATTTACAGGTGCTTTGTTTTTTATTTTGAGAAGGAGGAAAAAAGACATTTTTATGTGTAATATCCCTGGGAGGGAAGGGACATTAGGCTTTTTATTTCACTAGTCCCAAAAGGTTTATTATAATATTTTCTTATTTATTGGGTGAACAACCTTTGGCACTTTTATTGAATTTTGATTGGTTGGTGTCCAGACGTTTTAACTACTAATTGTAATCTACGGAAGGGGTAATTTTGTGTATTATCATTTGCTATTTCTATTTATTTCTTTAGATCCTTGGTAACATCTCTGTCTCTATATAAGGCATGTAAAAATGTTTCAAAGTATACTCAAGGTCAATGCAAAATATACATAATATTATCCTAAAAAGGAATAATAATCTAAAAATTGAACAACAGTAATATTTTATTTCTATTTAATAAAGCCTTAGGTTGTTCCCTAGGCGGTAAGAATAGCCCTCTCGATTTAAAACTATTTTTATGACACCAAGTTAAGATTTAGAGATATTATTGACTCCTTAAAAAAATTTTAAAAATGTTATTTTCTTGTATAATTAAACAAGTTTTTAAATTATATTGGTGGTTGGAATGACGATTTCTGTAAAAATCAGATTAATTTCATTTTAAAAAAAGTGCAGTTACTCTTGCATGTGTTTGTCCGGAGGTCTAAAATTTGTTTAGATTCGCTTTTAAATCAACTTTATTTTGAATGATATTTTTCCCTGTCTCTCTATCTATCTTTACACTAGACAGACACACCCAAAGGAATTATATCTAATGTAAGGTTGTTCATTAAAATCTGCTATTATTTTTAAAAGCGAAGATTTTCTATAATTATGATCGGTCCTTCCGTCCGTACGTCACAGACAGTTAGCTCTTTTCATTAATTTAAACAGGTTAGAATTGTCCTATTGATTCCATACTTAGCATGATGATTCCTGTAGTAGTTAGGTACAATATAGAAAGCGTAGCAACTCTATAATTGTTACTAGAATGTCCGTACGTACATATAACATATTGATATATATAACATATTGTTTTTAATCTTTTCTACAACTAATTTTTATGATTGTTTTGATTTTTGGAATACTGATTCCTATAACAATAAATACAATACTATAAGCAAAGCATCTCTATAATCAAGTCCTAAAAATGTAAGCATGTCCTTAAACAATATCTAATAAAGTCCTAAAACAATATCCTAAAACAATATCAATTTTTTCTCCTTATTGTAGGACCACTGTCATATACTCCAAATCTAATCAACAATGTCTCGTTTTACACTAGAGCTAGAAATATAGAATTACTTAAAGTCCTGAGATGAGTTTAGGCTATCTTATTTCATGGTTTTAGGCTATTTTTCTGCTCTTCCATGTCACTTCGAATAGAAAGCCGCTAGATAATAGTAGCCTTGCTGCTAGTATATTTTAAGGAGAGATATCTAATGTAATATAGTTAGGTTAGTTATTGATGCACAATTTTTTTTCTTCTAGAATACACTCTAATGTCTCTTACAATTTTTTGTATATCATGTCTTAACCATTTAATGAAAAAAATACCCTTTTACTTTTTAAAGCACATTTATATGTTAAAAGCATTTTATTGGACTTATTTAAGTTTTATTTGCTTATATTTCTTTTAAACAGCACACATTAAAAAAATAAGAAATCATAGATGATAGAAATATTCATTAAGGCTTTATTCTAGGGTAGATGCTGATAGAAGAAAATTTTAGAAATTTTAATGAAAGAAATAAGATTTAAAGAATGACAGATTTATCTATATTTACTAGGTATATTTGCAATAACTTTTATTTAGTAGATTCTTCTAATTTATAACATTTACAAAACAGCCTGCATTATTGCTTCAAGATCCATGTCAGATAGTTATAACGAGCCAACTCTAGTTTTATAATATTATCAATGCTTAAAAAACTAGTCTGTACAACATTAGATTAAATTAGTTGGCAAATATATGTTGTAATTTATATTCAAAATTATGTTTTAATCTCACCTACTTACACTTAGCACTAATTAGGTTAATGTTTTTAGTAACAGACAAGGGCGTGTATGAATTGGACACCACAGGGTGCATGAATCACCCACTTCAGATTATTAACGGATTTATACTGTATTTCAAATTAAAGGGTCGAAGCACGAAACACAAAAGGTGCTCAGAAAATGTTAAGGTTTGATAATCAAATGAGAAATATTGCTGCTCTGTTCATTTAAAGTATTTTTTCAGATAAAAAAATGCAATGATGTAAATTTTTAAATTTTGTTTAGCAAACGAATTCTTGAACTGCAAACGGTTAATCATTATTTTGTAAGTTAAAGTATTTAAAAATACTACTAAAATATGATATAAACCTTCCCGGGATAGATGAGAAGCTTCATTGTTAACCATATCGGTTCAGAGGTAAGCGAGATCTTTTGGTACGGACAGAGATGCTGTTAGTTTTTTGTAAGGATTTCCTATCCTGAGACAATTTAACAACATAATCCTTGGTATTTTGCTAAACTTAATGGTGTCATCATTGTTTTAAATTATGCAGAAAACCATAAACTTTTTTATTTATTCTGCAGGTAAAATTTTGCAAATGGACAACACCTGCAAAATATTTAAATATTTTTCTGCTAAAATATATGATCTTTGCAGGGATCTATAGGGATAATACAATAGCTGATATTTTGATGTATATTCTCAAAAATGAAACACAAAATTACACGTTTATTAGATTACAATTAGCGGTTGAAGCGTTTGGACACTTAACTAAATAAACAAACCAAACAAAATTCAATATAAGTCCCCAATATTGTTGACCCAACGAATAAGAAATCGCTATTATAGAACTTTGGGGAATAGTTAAATAAAAATAACCGTAATCTTATGTTCTGAAAAATTGTTGAAATTGAAATAACAAAGGGAAAAGTAGGTTGCGGGTAAAATCCGTAAAGGTGTGTGTTTTAAGGCTTAAAAGCAGTAGTAGCAGTAAATATGTGTATTCATTATTGAAAAAAAGTGTAGACAAAATTTATTCTTTGTATTATATGTTTAAAATTAATTTTTTCAGCTTGACATTAGCAAAGCTTTCGTTGTTTTTTCAGATTTTAATAACATATTTTAGGTATAAAATTTTGTTTTGTCTATAGTTCTTTTCAATAAGGAATACACATATTTAGTGAATATTATCGTACTACTACTGTTTTAAGCATTAAAATACACACCTTTACAGATTTTACCTGCAACAGGAAGTGTCTATTTTTCCCTTATTCGTTTTACCCTTTGTTGACTTTATGAAAATTTTCATCCAAGTTGGCCTTAAATATTGTTGGTTAATATTTGTAAGTGATATATTGAGTAAAGTGAGTACTGTATAATTTTTGTGATCATATTTGAATGTGGTACAATAATCAGGAATAAAGAAATTTTGCTAAGATATAAAGTTGTATTTGCATATTTTTAAAAGCAGATTTTGAGAAGTTTTTTTTGTTATCTCCAAATTTTTGTTAAGAATTTGAGAAAGGGACAGTTTAGTAAAATTATTTTATATGATTTAAAGGCAATCATAACTTTGAAAAATTTTATGAATACATTTGCAGATATAAAGATTTTCTAGTAACCATTTTAGATATTTCATAACCAATTTAAAAGCTTTTTTTACTTAAATATTTTATTTTGAAAATATAGTTTCCATACACCATGGTTGAACCCCATGAATCTATAATATACCTCTTGGGACCTCTTAAGTTCTGTAGATATGAAGGGTAGCTATACAGCATATAAGTTAATATAAACAGTAGTATAATATTTACTAAAAGCAGTTCAATTCATACTTGTTAATGCTAAGATTTAATTTTTTAATTTTTTTTCTATAATTGTTATCTATAATACAAAGTATCTTGATGTCTGTCTGTCGGTCCCTTAAGATCTCGGTAACCCCTGAACCGGCTCGGATTCTACTCTTCAGGGAAAATACCTACTGGTCCTGTGTTGCTTTTAGGCTATTTTCTCAGGGGTGGGACACCCCCAACCTCCCCAAAAACAAAACCCCTCCCCAATTTTTACGAGTTTTGCGAATTTGCCATTTATTCACGAAAATTTGTGATTTGTGGGTAGGTAATAGCAGATGTAATTATACCTCTTGAGGCAAAGCCCCAAGAGGCTAGGGGTGAAACCGCTAGTGTTTATATAAACTTTTTTAAAGAATTGCATTGAAAGAGGATATAAACGTTCAAAATCATGTTTTTGAAACTAAAATTAAACAAAAATAGAGAAAATAAAAATTACTGCAAAGAAAATGAAGTTTTCAATTTATCTTTGTTCAAAAACCTATACCATTATTGAACTCCAACTAATGCACGGTTTTCAACAGAATAAGAAATAAAAATAAAAGAAATACAGTTTAGAAGAAAATGATTTTATCTAAAATTACTATTAGAATTTCAAACATTCTGTAAACTCTGGAAGCAATAAAACTGAATGGCATTATATGAAGGCTATTTGAAAAATTATCTTATCTAAGAATTAACATTTTTTGGGAATTAAAATTTTGTTTTCTAATCAATATTTATTACAGAAATATAACAGCATAGAGTATTTATGAATACATTTATAATTTAAAAGTTATTTTTAAAGTATAAAGGACAAAAAATCAAAGAGCTGCTTCTGTAATAAGAGAGAGAAGATGTCCACAATAATATGGCAAATATTGTTGGATCTTTTAGTTGTAAAGTTAGACAAGTTAAGCTTTTATAGCATCAGACTTTCTGTGGGAGTGTGTGATTCAAATAGAGATATTGCAGAATAAACTAATATTTGAGTAATTCACTTTGGATAGAACTAAACTTATTTTTTAAATATCAGGCAATTTATTAAAGACATAGCAGACTTAAAGGGAAGGGGTTTGTTGGTAGTCACAATATGACAGTAAACAAGTAAGGGTCATAAAGATAAAGATTTATTGTTTATTATTATCATAATACAAAAATATCCTATAACACTAAAAAATAATTTTGAATTTTGCCCAGGTCAATTCTAGTCCTGGAAATGGGTCCCAAGGTTAAGGGTTAAAGATAAAACTTGTTATAAACTGTTTTAAAATAAAATCGATACTTAAAACTGGATTGGATCCTTTAGATTTAATATTTTACGATTTGAATTATTGTATGATTGGTCTATAACACATAAGCACAAAGTATTTATTGAAAATAGAGTTGCAGACATAGCAGTATAGAGAATTGATAAGAGACAGGCACAGGGGGAGGGAAGGCAAAGAAAAGATATATTTGGTGTAGATCTTTGTATAGAAAACAGATTATTAGTACTACATCAAACAAAACAAAACAAATAAAGAAAAATAATAGTAATTTTAAAAAAAAATTAAGATAATGAAAATTAAAAAATTATGAGAGAAGATACCAAAATTGTTGAATCTACTCAATAAAGAAAAAAAGTATTTTTTAAAGCCTTTATAGAGACATAGATTCAATGGGAAAGAAGGAGAACACAAGAGAAAGATTGGAAAGAAAAAAAAGTATACAAGGCCTATAATGCAGCATTTTATGTTGTATACAAGGAATATAAAGCAGTCTATAGTGGAATCAGGAATAAATATGAACAATACAGTATAATAAAGTAGTTAGTTTAAAAATAAAAAACTATGCCTCTAGAGGCCCCCAGAAACACTCTAAAACAGATTTGGAGGGAGGCCAACCCACCTCATTGAAAAATAGTTTTATATAGAAAGAACATTTTTTAAGAAGAGAAATTTATTATTCAAAATTATTTAAGTTTAGGAAAATGTTATTTTAGTTTATATGCTTTTTATAGCCATAGTCCCTGTATTTCTGATACATAGTGTTACAAGGAGAAGAACAAAGGGGGGGTTTAAGGGTATTAACTTAGGATTACAGGGTTACAAGCTAAAATAAGGGAGGCTTAGATTAGAGATGGCTTAAATAGTAGGGGGATTTAAGCAGAGGGAAGGGGGGGGGGGTTAGGCTATCAAAATGTAATCATACAAAGAAACCAGCAATAAAAGAAAAAACAATTGAGCTTTGATATTATGTATGTAGTATATATATATATATCTTTTGGTTTATAACAGATTTTGTTGGGAATAACAATAGAAATATATAAACACACACACACAAATACACACGTTTTACTATTAATATATTGTACCTTTCGTGTTTTAAATCTTTCGAGCCATTTAAAAGGGTTAGTGTTTTAAGGGTAGGTAATAGATGTGAACTTCAAACAAGGATGACAACATCCATAAAAGCGAAGCTCTGAAACGGTATGACAGACGAACATTAACTCATGTAGAGTGTAAGAACTGAATATACAAAATATAAATATAAAAGTTTTTACGTCAATTTGTTGCAAAACTTCTAAAATTCAGAATACTGACATTTTCGGGCTTGATTATAGAGTTGCTTCGCTTATAATATTGTACCTTATTGTAATAGGAATCAGTACTCCAAAAATCAGATCAATCAGATGATTATATCACATAAAAAAATTTAAGAAAGTTTAAAATGGACGTATGGACATTCTGGTAATGTTTTTAGAGTTGCCACGCTTTCTAAATCGTACCTAACTATTAAAGAAATCATCATGCAAAGTTTGAATTGATAGGACATTTCTAACATGCCTAAATTAATGGAAAAAGCTATCAGTTACATACAGACGTATGGAAGGACGGACGGACCGACCCTATTTATAGAAAAGCTTCGCTTTTAAAAATAGTTGCGTATAGAATATACAATTTTTTTAAATCAACATGTTACAATGACCCTATGAACGTTCATTGGGTTAAAACACTTTTTTAATCTGCACCTAATTGTTGCAAAAATCGTCATGCAAAAGTAAGCTTATTAACTAAAACAAAACATTTTTATGAGGTTTACGAAATTCTGTTAAAATATTTAGATTCTTACCCAATTGTCTTATGAATCAGTAATCGTGAACAAATATTACGCATATGCGTAATTCTACGAAATTCAGTTTAACAGGGGAACAACTGTAGACAATTTATTTATTGATCTGTTCGTTCATCCAGTTGAAGGGGAAATGGGTACCCTTATTTTAGCCAGTTGCGAATATCACTTTATTAAGTATATGAAAATCTGGTGTAACAAATACAACTTAACCCTGCGGGGTTAGCCTGTAACAAATATATCTTAACCCTATGGGGCTAGCCTGTAACAAATATAACTTAATCCTATGGGACTAACCTGTAACAAATATAACTTAACCCTATGGGGCTAGCCTGTAACAAATATAACTTAACCCTATGGGACTAGCCTGTAACAAATATAACTTAACCCTATGGGGCTAGCCTGTAACAAATATAACTTAACCATATGGGACTAGCCTGTAACAAATATAACTTAACCCTGCGGGGCTAACTTGTAACAAATATAACTTAACCCTATGGGACTATCCTGTAACAAATACAAGTTAACTCAACGGGGCTAGCCCGTAACAAATATATCTTAACCGGCGGGGCTAGGCTATACCAAAAGTAACTTGAACCTGCGAGGCTAGCCTTTGCCAAAAGTAAATTAAACCTGCGTGGCTAGCCTATACCAAAACTAACTTAAACCTACAGGGCTAGCCTGCAACAAATATAACTTAAACCTGCAGAGTTAATATGTAACAAGCGACAATGGACAACCAACAATGAATATACAATCAAATCCAAACAAAATTATCCAGTTTTACGCAAATAATTAAAATTTTTGTGTGAACGAATGAAAACATTTTAAATTTTTTACTATCCCAATATAGACAGACATTATACAAACAAGAATGACAACAGCCATAAAAGCATAGATCTATTTTCAGAAAGAAGGTCATACAATAACCATTTAAGATTGTAAAAACTGTTGAACAGATAAATTTGCAAGTAAAAAATATTTTACACAATTTTGTTACAAAATAGAGTAGATATAATTAATCAAAACTTTTAGGATTGGATAGTATACACTTAACCATTCCAAAATCAGATAAAAAAATAATCATACAAAAAGTTTTAAAAATCTGAAAGGTTTTCCAGGACATAGACTACACGACAATGATAATAAGTTACTTAGTTTCCCAAATTGTATAGAGTTTCAAATCAATAAGCCAATTCTAACGTGTATAAATCAACGAACAGAGGCGACCTTTACGGACGGACGGGTAAATGTAATTATAAAGAAAGTAATTAAAATAGATAAAATACAAATTAAATTTACTATCAAAGTTTATTATGTTAAAATACATAAAATTTTAAAATTTAGACATACATTGGTTTGTTACTGTATCCCTCCAGAATATTAGCAAGATTATAAGCCTCATAATCAAACTTCTTGTTATAGAACATGGGTCCAGTCCAAGGGAAGTCATTGTAAGTATGGCCCCACTTGCCACCCCATCCTCCCCATCCCCAACGGCCTCCATAGGTGTAGGGACCATG
>LS056482.1:0-12226 GCA_900241095.1 Acartia tonsa
GTCCATCATAAAGTAGGAGGCGAGGGTACAGTTGGTGAATGAGATCATTATTTTAGCCAGCTTCAAGTATCATTTTATTAGCATACATGATAATCTGGTGTAAGATCCAAGTACTAATAAATACATGCATTCTCCTAACAGCCTAAAATATTCCTTGGAGCAATTCTTAACTTAATATTAGGATTGTGTCTCTCTTTTATCTATATTTTTGTTTAAAGTGATTAGTCTATCTTCAAGCATGTTTTTAGAGCAGAGACTTTTTAACTAGGTTACGTCAGTAAATAGTTCTGTGAAATTAAATCAAATAAAATTTTTAATCTCCCTTGTTTAATGAGGGATTTTGAAACTAAATTTCTAGTGAATAACGGATTTAGTGATATACGAAACTTATAGAGAAGCTTGGCTGTTCTATAATTATGTCCCACACCCCTGCAAATATGTAATGACAGATTAAGACAAATGTCATAATTTTAATGACATAAAACATAATAAAGAATACATAGATTTTTACAAGGATAATAATAACCACTTGGAGCCAGCAAAAAAAACGATTTATTATATAGATTTGTTGTTCTTTAGTTAGGTTTGGTTGATCATGGGTTGAAGGGCAAGTGCTTCTCTATGTTAGGGCCCTAGAGTGTTTTAATAAGGGTAGATTTAAGGTGTGTGGTGGGGGGTGAGGGCATTAATGGTCAACTCGTCCTTTTAAGGGTTTTTACTGTAAATATTAGGAAATATATCCTATTAAATAAAGTACTAATTTTGTATATGCCTGGTAAGATCTCGCTAACCACTGAACATAGTGAGTTCTCTTTTTGAGAGAAGCTTCACTTAGATCCTGGTATGGTTTCAGGCTCGTTTCTATTCATTTCTTTTTAAAGGGTATAGGGAGAAGTCCTTATATGCTTAGTAAGCAACTAGTTATGTATAAACGAACTAAGAAACTTATAACATAACTGCGCTACTAAACATAGATAGATAAATACTAATTAAAGTTAATAACTCTATTGTCTTGTTTATTATTAGTACTTTCTTATATCCTAACTAAGTTTTATATCAACAAAAATTATTTCAAAAGTACGAATTATTTTGTACACAAGGACGTTACTAATTCACGAAGGAGCTTTTTAGAGCATTTTAATAGCCAATGTTGTAATATTTAATTAATTAATAATTAATTAAAGACGGACGAACAAAGAACAAAAAAACGTACAATTTATGCAGTAGCTGCGCTGAAAATGAGTGTTAGGAAAGAATAATTAAACATGAAATATTTATTGACTTAAATTGATTTGAAATTAATCATGTTATGTTTATTTTTTAAAATCTTATTGGAAACAGGGACGTCCAAACTTTTTATTTCGAGAGTGGTGAATTGGGGATTTTCAAAGGGTTACGAGGTGTAATCTAATGTAATTTTTTAGAATTTGAGTGGTTTCAAATTTTAAGGGGGTGAAAAAAACCTTTTCCCCCAACCCTTGGACGTCTCTGCGTTTAGAATCAATGCCTAATACCTAGTTATAAGAATTCTTTATTTGTATAATTTTGCATTAGTGTACCATAATTAGCAAAATAGTATATTTTAACAAAATTATTCCGATAAAAAAGCATAAAGTTAAAGTTTTTTGTTCTTAGAATTTTTTTTAATAGTTTTTAATTAAGAAGAGTAGGTATTTGGTATTACTTTTAGTTAAGATAAGATAAAAAAAAACTAAAACACAAAACACGACACGTCAATTTTTTCTTTCCATATTTCTATGTTTTATTGTTTGGACATCAAATAGGCAATTACAAATTGCTCCGATTGGCTTAAATACTGGTTTTAGAGTCTGGGGTATTTGTTAGTCTAGAGATAGGTAGATATATTTTCATAGTTGATAGTTAAATAGACGGACAGATATATTTTTAAATATTAGGATTCTTAGAAAGAATGAAAATAATTTTAATGTGATAATAGAGCAATCTGCTATTTTATTCCTGTCTCCATAAAATGAAAGAAAAAAGAGAAGGTTATCTTTAAATCCAAACATTATAAGTTTCCTTATTATATTATAATATTTTATTTTGCTACCTTTGTCAAACAGTTCTTATTATTAATTTCCTATTTCGATTTTTCCTTGAATTTAAAAAAAGACATTTTTAATGTCTTAAGTATGACCTACAAAACATTTCTCTAAATCAACATTAACTAGATAAATTGCTAAAAACTTAGATTGCCTTTTTGAAGAAACACTGAAGCATTGGCATTTTTATAATTGCAACCCATTTTTCATCCATGCATCTTAGACATATTTAACTATCTATCTATTATCTTGATTTGGGATACATTAAGATTCTTAACCCCTAAAGGCTATGGGAGGAAGATAATGATAAAAAAATTAAACAATTTTTAAATGTTTCATATTTATCTATCTATTTATCTCTTTTATAATATAGATATTTTGCAAAGATAATTAAAAGAGTAGATTTATTTTTGGATGAGGCAAATTAGTCATCAATGTAACTTTATAGGTTAAGCCGTTTTATGCTCTCTATGTTTTTGTCTGAAGCCTAGAATCTCTGAGAATATTGAATGGTTTTCAGGGAAGCTTAGATATATCTTAGGGTGGTATTTCCTGATCTCCTTCGCCCTCCCCTGCAGACTAGGGGCGAAGCAACTAATATCAAATAAAGCAATTCTTTTGTTTGTCTGTCAAGATCTTGCTAACCACTGAACTGATTATGTTTTTATTATAGAGAAACTTTATTTTTTTATTGAGATGGTTTTTTGCTATTTTACTGCCGCCCTTCATCCGCATTTAATCTCTCTTTCTTTATTTCTCTCTCCTTTGTATAATTTTGTTTTTTTTTTGGGGGGGGGGGCGGGGGTTATATATTTGTTTTGGTATTATTTTTGGCTTCCAACCCACATTAGCTCGAAAAGACCAATATAAAGCATCTCTGTAATTAGTAGTTTGGGCAATATTCGTTTACGAGGTCTTTTTGGATTTACATCTACATTACATAACATACACGAGAGACCTTCAAAATATCTATCTTCTTTAGCATAGTATACAATAGTTTGTCTTCCCCGTTTCAATGACAGACAAACAGACAGACAGACATAGAGACAACCACATTTTAATTATAGGTTTTACGGTTTTAAACTACACAAAGGTTGCTAAAAATTTAGGTTTCATGGCTTAACATTATAAACATCATATATTAACAAGGATTACAATATACTCGAAGCGAAGCCTTAAAAAAAATTATATAACATATTCTGCTTTCAAATAATCATATTTAATTTCTTAGAATACAAAAAAAACATTAAGCAAAGTTAAAACTAGCAAATAGATTTTAAATAGACTACAATTGACGTTTAACTATAAATTGTAGAAAAGTTTTGCCCTTGATAACGACGCCGCAAAATAAAACGTTACCCCCAAACAATTAGACAATTGGGGACAATTTGGAGGTTTTTTTAGGCTGATTAGTAGCTGTCCTATAACTCACTTAATTGATTTCAGGTTTTTAGTAACGAAGCTACTTTCTAGTTAGGGTCTGTCGGTATGACAGAGATACAAAAAAAGACAATATATAAATTGCCAATATTCTATAGACATGCTATTTATATGATTTATGTCGGATTTATGAAACTCAACAAAACTGGTCATGGCTGACATCAAGTTCGCCCAAGCTTTTTAAAAAAAGTTTTAGGGTGTATAAACAACACTTTACCTCCCTCCATAGGATGACTATAGATGACATATAAATGACATGAAAATATATCATTCAAATGCCATAATTAATGAGTATAATGTCGACTATGTGCCATATGACATTAGATAAATTGGTTATTGGTGACATATTAAAGTCATATACAATAATTACACTGAAGGATTTTTTTCAGATGTAAATAAAATAAAACAAGCTTCTATGTAAAAACACATTCAAACAATTTTTAATGAAAACTTAAATCTTTAATTCAATGTTTAGAAATAAATAAAGATGCAGATAGCAAAAGAAATATTTTTTAATTACATGGTAGAAATTAAGGCAATTAATATTATATACTTAAATAAATACAATTATATATGTAATAGAGATAAGTAAATAAATCAAAAGCTAGAGAAGAGACAACAAAAAGAAAAGCTAAACACAAAATTTGGTAGAAATTCAAAATCTTTTTAAAAAATGGTTTGTCCCAACCTCTGTTATTTTAAACATTTAACTATAATTATGTGTATAGCGTAGATAGATGAATATAAAGAAGTAAGGGATTTTTTGTCTGAAGCGTAGGATCGCAATAACCACTGAACCGATTGGGTTTTCTATTTTAGGCAAGCTTCACATAGGTCCAGAGATGGTATTAGTATGATTTACCTTCAGTTTTAAGTCTTTATATGGTTTTAGGCTATTTGTCTAGCCCCTCTTTGCACCTTCGAATGCAAAGCCCTTAGATGCTAGGGGCTTGCCCACTAGTATATCAAATAGAAAGGTAGATAGATTGATAGTTTATATATATATATATTTAGGTAGATAGTAATTTCTTTAAAATTTTTATAAAAATCTTTTAAAATTCAATAAATATCTAGTGGAAAAAAGACAGATATATTGATAAATTAATCAAAAAAGATGAACAGATATACAGATAAATAGAAAGATAGTTAGGCAAATACACAAATAGTCAATTTTAAAAATTATTTGTAAATGTTGTTTTACATGTAAACATAATTAAGGAGAGTTGATACGTTTAGGGTTACAGGATCGAAAATAAAAAATTTAATATGGCAAATATTAATTAGACGGTCCAATACGACATGTATTATTTAGTGGTTTTTAGATATTGCAAGCTGAAACTTCAAGGGGACAATGCAGTTTTTCATTTATTACATAGGTTAGGGTATCTCTAGAGTTCAAGCACCGCTGGTATAGGCACCGCAGGGTGAGAGTCCCCTCGCAGGACTAGACATAGAGAAAAAATACACACTTTCCCAAATTATTAGTTTATTTTAAAAACAAGGATGACAACATCCATAAGTAGCGAAGCTCAAAAATTATGAATGGATATCGGAAAAAAAATTACTAAAAAGCAGTTTCATACAATAAACATTAATTTTGATAAAATAGGGAAATAAGGAAACCTTAAAAATCACGCAACCTTAAAAATCACGAAAATCTAGGAATCGATCTAGCATCGCAATTTATCGACAAATCTTAATGAAACATGATAAAAATATGTAGAATATGAGCATATTCAATTCCTGATAATTTCAGCCGCAAATCATGAATAGGAATCGAGAAAACCATAGAAAACCTAAAAACCTAGGAATCGATCTAGCACCCCAACTAATAGATAAACCGTAATAAAACTTAAGGAAAATATGTAGAATGTAATTTTAGGCAATCCCTGAAAATTTCAGCCCATTATCTTAAAAAGGAGTTGAGAAAATTACGAAAACATGAAAATCTAGGAATCGATCTAGCACCCCAAACAACAGACAGATGGACAAAATAATGTATAGATTAGATGGGCATATGTTATAAGAATCTTCACTAAAAATTTTAGCTGTCTATCTTTTCTAGGAGCCGAGAAAATTAGTTTCCCCCTATTTGTCTCAGACAGACAGACGGATGGACATTTCGGATTATAGAGTAGCTGTAAAATAGAGAATTTTGGTAACTATTGCTAATACAAATCTGAATTTTTAGTTGTATACAATGTTTTTTAAATACACTTGTGATAATAGTGTATAATCCATTTATTCCAATTAGAGATAATAACACAAAATTTACAATTATAATAATTACAATTTAAAATTATAAATTTAATTTAATTATAATTTCAGTAATTTATTATAATATTCTGAAGTAAATTTGTAAACTTGTTGTGAACAGTGCATTTATTCCAATTAGATATAATGAACCACAATTTGCAATAATTATTGATAAAATTTAAATAATTTTGCAGGGCGAATTAACACTAAACTATTAAAAACTGTTTCTTAATAATTCTCCAAATATGAAGCTGACAACAACATATTTAAAAATTTGATGCTTTAGTTGGGTCTTAATGTTTGGCTTAATTAGCTACATAGCTAATTTGTGAGGATCTTGAATGCTGTGTTGCTAATCCCTTGCTAAAATATACACAGCTATCCTCAGAGTACAAGATTAGATAAATTTTGTTAAAATTTTTGACCCTAGCCAAAATGTGCTTGAATTATGCAAAAAAAATGACCCGTGCAAATATTTTCTGTAAAGCAAAAATTGCAGCGGTATAAGCAATTTGAAATTTTGAGGCCCCCCATATGGAGGTCAAAAATTCGTGCTCCCAGGAAAGGCCTTGAGGAGTAGAATCAGGAAACTTTGTTAGTTTCTTGTTCCTAACCTTAGAAATGACTAAAATCCACCATTTTTTAGAGTTTATTGATAATCGTCCAATTTGTAGAGGTTTTTTGAGATTTTCTCAGGCTAGGAACGAGATATTTTGAAACGGACAAAAGTTCCTGATTCTACTTCTTGATGCTTTTTCAGGGAGCACAATGAAGTTCTGATTCAATAATTTGTTGACTTCCGTTCACAAATAGCTATACAATTGTAAGTGTGTCGCCAACAGTTTTTAGGCTTGAGATAAATTTTAAATCGTCCAGAGATGTATTTTACTTATATATCAAGTGCAAGATCTCGCTGAGGTCCCAGATAAAAATGTCCAAAATCGACCTACCCTAGTTTATAGTGCCTATTAAAAATAATGTCATACAATACAAATAACCAATGATAGGCCAATACACAGACTAAAAAAAGTAAAAATAAAAAAATGATGCGGGAAACATGGTGTAAGAAAATTGTTCTTAAAATTGAAAGTAGGAATATTTGCTCCCCCACCTCCATTAATCAATGCCACGTGCACGTTTACTGCTTAAATTTTAGTACAGAGGCATGACAGACCAAAAACTAAGAGTTTTAGAGTAGCTTCGCTCCAAAAATAAGCTTCTTTACCTGAACGTGTTCCATAAGATCCCAAGGATCCGCAAACTCAGTCTAAAAATTATGATTTAACTGTTAAATTGTTTGTTACATTTTACAGTACGGCTTCGAAACAGATTAATAGCCGCTGGATTATAACCAGTTTTTAGCCATACTGAAAATCATGTTTCGTATCTTAATATTAAACAATTCTCTATAAATAATAAAATGAAAATCATAATATTAATAACAGTCCTATTAGCACGGGCCTTCGGCTAATTTTTAATTTTTCCATCCGTGGAAAGTTATCTATAATAAGATGCGATAAATAACTAAGTTTTATAATAACGTTTTCTTATTGGTTGGCTTAACAAATTTTGGGACTTTTAATTCTCATTTTTGGTTAATTAAGTTTCGTGTCCAAACGTTTCAACCACTAAATGTAATTTATGAAGCAGCGCCTCATAATATAAAACCCGCTCCTCCCCTCGGCTCGAAAGATATTTGAATTTTAAATTTTACTATCTGCGGAAAACTGTCTACAATACGATGCGATAAATAACAATAACCTGGCATTGAGCACATCTAAGATCTGAAGGAGCAGAGGCCAGCTTTTCATCCGCGCATTTACATGTGAATCTTAACAAAATTTGATGTTTTTTTGTTGTTTTCATTTTTGATTTGTTTAATTACATTTTCAATTATCTGTCAAATTTGTAAGTTATCTGCATTTTTCATTGTATTTTCAAATCTACTTTATAATAAAAGCATTTACCATTTTTTGGTTGTTCAATGCTGTAATTAAATGTCTATCTATTAAAGTAGAAGGGTGTATGACGTATGTGTGTCTGGCTATATAAAATTTTACATATCTTGGGGATTTTTAATTGAGTTTTTAATTTAGTTTTGACTTAAAGCTCAAAAAATGATGTCCAGTCGTTATATACATCATTCAATGTATATTTGTCAAAGTGGTAGAATATATATGTGTCCGTCTAAAAAAATATTTATAACTTTTCTTCAAATTGTATTTTTTTTTACTTTATTAAAATTTTCAATTTTATAATAATCCAGTATAGTATTTTTTTAGCATTCATCTTATATATATTGTAAAAGCTTTAAAATTAATATTTGCGAGTTATGACCGTTTGTAGTTTTGTATCTATCAACTAGTTATTACCTTAGCTTGCAGTAAACTCGTTTGTGTTCAATCATATCCACAATAGTCGGGAATATCATTCTAAAAACAAGAATAGTTATTTCCATAAGTTTGTGGGCAATAATAAAAATAATAGTTGGGAATATCATTCTAAAATGTTAAGTTTGAGATCAACTTTTCAGATTAGGTTTAAGCAGTACTGAAGTATCATATATCGTATCGAATTACAGACAATTTTCAAAGAATATTAAATTAAAATATTACACAATAAAAACCAGTTTTGTAAGCCCTCAATCCTTCAGGGATCACAAAACTGGTTTTTCTGTTGTAATTTTTCATTTTAATATCCACAGAAAGCTGTCTATAATACGATACGTTAAATAACCATTCGATAGTTTGTTCATTCTAATAACAAGAATGATTATGATTACAAGTAGCACAGCTACAGTAAGGTGATAATTTATAGAGTACAAATTGTAATACAAAGTTTATCCCAAAAACTAATTTATTTATGTATGATTAATTGTTTAATAGATTATAATCAAAAATTGCAAAGATGATAAAAATGTCTTTTTATGCGTTCTAGACATTAGCAAAGCATTTAACTTAACACAACTGTATTATACAACTTATCTGATAATAGTTCTTAGATATTTATAAATCAAACTCATACAAATTTTTCCAGTATTGCTTTGATTATTGAACCGATTAAAATCCGCTGGATTAGAACCGGTTCTAGGCAATACTAAAAAAATCATATTATCAACGAATAATGAAATAAGAATCGAATTATTTATACCAGTTTTGTTAGTCTGAAACTTAGAACCCTCAGGATCAACAATAATGGTATAAATGATATATTTTTCATTTAACTATACCCGGAATGCTTCCTTTCTATAATACGATTTATCCCATTATATTTTTTCAGGGAGACCAAAGTTTGAAATTATTGACCTGCAATTTCCGCAGATAAGAATATCAGGCGTTTCGTAGGATTTTAGGGTTTCCAAATTAATTTCTTCGTCTTGTGTAGAATCTGAAAAAGTTTTGTTGAATAAATATTAGTCAGTCATACAAGATCACTAGATAATAGTTATTTCTCGCATCGTATTATCAACAGCTTTCCGCTGATATAAAAATGTACAATTATAAAATTAATTTTGTTAGAAAAACCATTTTTTTAGCCCTGAGTTGCCGAAGGCACTGGCATCTTCATATTTTCATATTCGTAGAAAACTGGATGTAATACGATGTTAGACATAGTTTTTTCTTATGGATGAGAACCGGTTATAATCCAACGGATATTAATCGGTTTCGAATGAATACGAGAAAAGATAATAAAGGAGATACGTGGATATATTTACAGGGGAAAATTTATCGCTAATTTAGCTTGTAAATATGGACCTCATTTGTTGGTCATTTCGTTCATCGAGTAGGAGGTAAGATCAGAAGATGGGTATGGTAAAGGGGGTGGGTGGAGGTATTGTTTTTTAGTCAGCTGCAAGCATTACTTAATCAGATGATATGCAAATCTGGTGCAACATCCAAGCAATAATATGTAAAATATGGAAATATTAATCTAAATTTCACTTTTGTTGACCTATAAACTCCTCCTCGCAAAAAAAAGATGATATCTGCAGTTTCCGAGATCGTAAAACATCGACTGGCAGTTATTTATTTTACCTTTTCCTTCGCTCTTTTCATCATCTACTCTTGCTCTTTTTGCTCCAAGTTCTGTCGGATCCATCTAAAACATTCAAATCATTTTATAGTGCCTATAAAAATGACGTTTAATTGGCCAACAATTGCATTGCATTGGTCAATTAGAATGTATACTGGGCTGGATCTTTAAATCGTTTTAGATGTGCGCTGAATCTGGGCGATTCAGAGGTGAACCGGAGGTGCGCTGATGGTGCTGCCGGTACAATTTTATAACTTAAGCCGTGTCAGTACGGTATTTTATATAAAACAATATATAATTTATTTTTAAAATAATTATAAAAATGTTTTCACAATAGTTTTGCAATAAAATATTAAAGTAATTAAATAAAAATATTTATTTATTAAATAAATCACCCCGGATTGGTGCACTAATGGTACTCGCTGAGTACCATTGGCGCGCTGGTACCGCGCCATTGGCCGCGCCGATTCGCCCATGCATTTCGATTTAAAGATTGGTATTAATAATCTGATGGTGCGCTAAAATGAATCGCCCCAGTTCAGCGCACCTATAAACGATTTAAAGATCCAGCTGTGTATATGGTGATGAGTTATACCTATTTGTGTGCTACATGCCAAAACAGCAGTATACAAAAATGTTGAACGTCTCTAATGCAGTTCGGTCCAGATTCAAACCAGACCCAGAATGTAATAATAACCTATAATGATAAAATTACAGCCTAAAAAGATGAATAAGCATCCCAAATATCCCTGGTGGAATGCAAGTAAGCATGATATAGTAATTATTGTAAATGTTGACTTTTATCTTTAAATAAATGTCTTTTGTCTTTTTGATATTAAAACAAGGATGACAACATATTTAAGTACCGAAGCATAGCGCATAGGCTGATTATTACACTAGTCTCCAAAGATTTTTGACAACATTTTCTTATTCGTTGGGTCAACAATTTTGGGGACTTTTGATTTGAATTTTGATTGGTTGGTTTAATAAGTTGAATGTTCCAACGTTTCAACCACTAATTTTAACTTATAGAAGGGTAAATTTTGTGTATCACCATTGGGGATGTACATCAATTTATCGGCTATTGTCTTATCCCTCAGTGAGATAAAGTGTAGATGATCTGTGCTCATATATATTTTCTTACTAAATTTATGCAGTCTATATATTATACTAGCGGCTACGCCAATAGTGGCCTCTAGTGGCACTTTACCTGGTTTTTTTCTTCAAGTCTCTACGATACCTCTTTACGTTGCTTTCAAGTTTATACGATACCTCTTTATTTATGTTGCGTTCAAGTCTCTCAAATATTTTTAAAATCTTAGATTTTTTGTGATTTCTCTTGGGAGGGTGGTGGTACCCTCCCCCAAAATAGTTATAAACCTTCCCGGGACTTATCAAGCTACCCTGTTAAGGAGAGCCTGATCGGTTCAGCGGTTAGCGAGATCCTTCGGTACAAAAAAACAGACAGAAAGACAATTAGACAAACACACATCCTGTTACTTTATTATAAGGATTATATATTAGCTTCGCTTGTGAAAAAAATATTATAAATTTAACTTTAAAATCCCAAATAATTTCAAAATATATCTCTAATTTAAATTGCACAGGGAGGGGTAGGTCTTATGCATTAAAATTAAGTGCATAGTCGAAATTGTAAAAAATGGAAAATAATATTATTTTAGTGTTAATAGTTACCTTAGGTTGGATTAGGTTAGGTTAAATGTAATATAGTTAGAGTTATAGGCCACGTAGGGTTAGGACCCCTTTCAGTTGTTAGGAAAATTGAAGAAAAAAATTAACCCGTCCCTTAATTTTTTAAATAAATAAAATATGTGGATCGCTCGGCACTTTGGAGGAAAGCACCAAGATTAGTTATTCATTTTCACTTGTCCTATCCCTGCCAAATATCTCTTTATTTTGATTTGCATGATTTAAAAATGTATTTTTTCACCAAATGAAATAAAACCCACCCAAAAGAGAAATTGGAAAAACTAGTTTTCAGCCATTTTTGAAAGCGAAGCTTTCCTATCAATAAGGTTCTATTCGTCCGTCTGTAGGTTATATACATAGTTTAATTCATTTTTTTCACCTCTGCCTCTATTATATAATTTTCACAAGACCGTACGTCCTTTTGTTATGAAGGTTACTTAAATATTAGCAGCTTCTCTATGTGCCGTTGCTCTCTTTTCTCTCTCTCTCTCTCTCTCTCTCTCTCTCTTTATCAATATTTCTCTTTCTTTTTCTCTCTCGTGCTCTCTCTCTTTCTCTCTCTTTCTCTCTCCTACTTATCCTATCTCAATCTTTTACTTAATTTACAGGAAGGGTAATTTTATTTATCATAATTTGGGCTTTACGTCAATTATCGCCTAAATTGTCTTGGACCGTAAAATTCCTAAACATAAAATCATACTTACATCAGCTGTGCTACTTATTGT
>LS056483.1:0-12225 GCA_900241095.1 Acartia tonsa
TAACAGGATGTTTGTCTGTACCATAGGATCTCGCTAACCGCTGAATCGGTATGGTTCTCCTGTACAGGGTAGCTTTTTATAGGTCTAGGGAAGGTTTATTCCAATTTTGGGTGAGGGCACCACAAATCTCCTAAGAGAAATCTGCCCCCCCCCCTCAAAAGTAGTTAAAAATCTTCAACGGACCCGTAAGTAGCTAATTGTAATTGAGAACCATATCGGTTCAGTGGTTATGGAGTTATTTTGGTACATATAGACAGACATTCCGTTACTTGTATATAAAAATAAGCAGTTAAAATGCAGTTATACATAGTTAAAATAAAATGTTTTTATAATTTGTTTGAAAATAATACTCCTTATGAGTCAAAATAGAGTTAACATTATCGACAAAAGGTACATTTTTCAAAAAACCCGTTTTTTTGTTTTTTTTTGAGTTAAAAAACCCAATTAAACCCAGCTTGGGTTTTTTATGCCAACCCTGGTAGATAGAGGGAGAAGGGGTTAAATAACTGTATGACCAAACCCTTTGCTGACCTTCAATTAGGTCTTTGAATATCAGCCATTAGCGTCGGAAATGTCAACACAGCCAAGTCACAACAAAAGAACAGAAAGTAATATGCTAAAAGGTCCCCAACACTGGATCCAGGTAGTTATCTGGATTATTAGGCGTTTATTTTTAACATAATTGAAAAATAACTTCCTTATTAAACTATTTTATCAGCTGATTCTGCATTCATAGAGAGAGCAAACTTATAAAAAGATAAAACTTATTGCAAGTACTTATGAATGCACTTTTGATTGTAGAAATACTTTAAAAATAAATATGACAACATTCATAAGAAGCGCAGCACAAAAACATGGATTGACAAACGGATAAACTGATTAATGCACATGTTATTGTTCAATGGTCATAATAAAAGAAAGGTGGTAAGAGAGAGAAGAATGTAGTTAGTAATAGAATATCTTTGGATAATAAAAAATCTTGAAACCATTTTCAAAAATATTTATATGTTTTTTGGATGCATGACCGAACACATGCTCTTTGGAAAATGCAACCTATACAAAAAAAAATCAATAATTAATCTCCATTAGCAGCAGAGAAAGTAAAAATATGTGAAAATCGAAAAAAAAATCACAAAAATTTCATAGAACCACGGGATATCTAAGGGAAAGGAAGGTTGCGGGTAAAATCCGTAAGTGTGTGTTTTAAGGCTTAAAAATAGTAGTAGAACGATAATATTCACTAAATATGTGTATTTCTTCTTAAAAAGAACTATAGACAACCATTTTTTAAAAAAAAGTTATCATAAATTTTGTATCGTTCTACAACTGTCTTTAACTTGAAACACACAACCTTTACGGATTTTACCCGCAACCTTTCTTTCCCTTTGTTGTAATTGGAATCTGTATCTGAAAAATCAGATAAATAGGATTCGATAAACGTGTAACATAAAAAATTGCAGTAGAAAAGGAAAGAATCATCATGTTTCAAATGAACATTCTGGTAACGATTATGGATTCGAGTTACTAAATATAAGAAATAAATTCCTACCTCATCTTCGTGCGTCTCCTCAAAAATATCGGCCGACTCGTCAACGTTCATTTTTACCAAGTTTGATTTGGTCTGAAAAGTATAATTAAAGACAGGCATTTGATAATCTACAAAACAAATTAGCTTTCCTATATTATACAGTAGTAAAGATTTGTCTGTAGCGAAGTATCTCGGTAACAGCTAAACCGCGCGATTGGGTTCTCTTTTTTACACAAGCTTCACGTACTTAGGTCCTATGTAGGTTTTAGACTATTTTTCTAGCCTCTAGCTAGGTATTAGGAACGTAGCCGCTAGTCTTCAATACAAATATATTGGCTTGATGTCTGTCCGTACGTCCCTTAAGATCTCGGTAATCACTGAACCGATTGGATTCTCCTCTTCAGGGAATATACCTACTGGTCCTGTGGTAGGACATCCCCAACCCCACAAAATAAAAAAATCTCACCATTATTTAGAACTTTTTTAACGAAACTTTAGACTTAAATGTTTAAAGAGAGATGCCTCACTGATAATATGTAATACCGTTGAAACATAATGATTTAACAGTTGCTGAGCTTTCTGACCTAAGTTAAGTACCAAACTGTACAGGAAACATCAAGCATTGAAAGTATACATACAGAACAGTATTAAATTAACGAAAAAAAGCTGCTTTTTCCATTTATCATGTCTCACCCTAAATTTTGTAAAAGCTTTGCTTTTAATCATCAAGAGCTAAATATTTCTTTTAGACACATCTCATTTTATTATTTTAACATAAGTTAATCATTTAACTAGAAATTAATTTTTGAAAGTTTTGAATTTTAAATTGTTTGTTTTGTTTGTGGCGCTTAAATGTTGAAACTCGACGCGGCATTCCGCGCTTTTTCAAGAACCGGGACAAAATCTTCTTAAACAAAAATCCCCACAATGTTGAAATTAAATTTGAACATAATTTACCCTAATACAAGAACGCATTGTTTTTAATAGCAATAATTATATATATTTGTTAAAATACAACAATATCTTGCACATTTAACAATTATTGACGTGATTAGTAAAACGACAAAGGAAAAATTTTACAGAGAATAAATGGTTAAAAGTTAAAAACCTTATTGAAAAGGTACTTTTTAATTAATCATGATGCTTATTTTGCAATATAAATGATCAATAAAACGTTGTACTTTTTTGTTTTTATTTATATAACTATATTTTAATGCAAAATATCAAATTATTCAAGTTCAGTTCAATGGTAACTTAAAAATAAAATAGCATGTATAAATAAAACTACGCTAAGAATATCAGTATACAATTACAAAGTTCATGATTTATGATCGGGAATGATGGATAAATGAGATTAAATGTAAAGGCAGTCAATTCAAAATTCCATGCCTATCAAAAATAGCACAGACGAATTCCTTTAATTAGAAGCGTGCTGCGCCCAAACGCACCTGCACAATATGTGTTATTTATGCAGAAAAAGGAAATAGGAATGGAAATTAGAAAGCCACATTCACATAATAGTCTAGATGCAAGTTTCTTAGTTGGGGCTGTTACAGTAAAATCTTACATTATTTACGGGCAAAATTTATTGTATTTTGGCATTAAAAAGTAATTGTAAAAACTTCTGTTATAGTCTGTAGAAATACAAATACAATAGTGAAAATTTGTATTCGCGCAAATACACGTCGTGTTAACATTTGGGTCAGACTATAAAAAGTTAATCAAATGCATCGTGAATGTCAAAATATAATAATGTAATGAAATGTTAGATTAAAATTCAAACTATTGCCTAATCTTTTCCCTTTATACATTATATTCTTGATTTTTAAGTTATACAAATGAATTTACAATCATAAACCCGGCTTTTTCAGAACTTGTTTTGAAAATTGAAATTACATAGAATGAGTGTTCAAGACATTTTTAACGAGATTAGTTTGACTAAGGTAATACAGAAATATTTCAGCAAATATCTATAATACAAAGTAGCTTGATGTCTCTCCGTCAGATCGGATTCTACTCTTCAGAGAATATACCTACTGGTCCTGCGTGTGCTTTTAGGCTATAATATATAAATAAGAGGATGTATGTCTGTCTTAATACTTAAGATCTCACTAACCGCTTGTCTGATATTGTTATCATTTTCTAAGGGTGATTTTTCTTGGGAGGGGAGGTAACCTTCCCAAAAATAGTAATAATTCCTTCACTGGACCTAAAATGAACTTTACTATAAAGTAGAACCATTTCTATAAGTTAGAGACACACCGACAGACAAACATCCTGAAAATTTTATTCAAGGATTGAGAAAAGAAATATTTGGTATAGTTCCTTTCGTGGCAACGCTCCTTAAGGGGCGATTCTTCGTTTTTTTCTTAGTAGCTTTTGTCGTATTTCTAGCCCATGCGGGGGGCTATAACCCTGTGGGGGCAAACACCTTACCCAATATAACCTAACCTAACCTGAAATAACCTATCAAAAGCAATTTTAAAAATACGATAAATCGCCCCTTAAGGGGCGTTGCCACGAAAGGGACTATTCCCGAAATATCTAATAGAATTATTTCCAGCATGGCTTCGAAACTGATTAATATTCGCTGGATTAGAACCGGTTCCTAGCAATACTGAAAAATAATGTATTATGTATAGCATCGTATTACAGCCTATTTTCCACGAATATTAAAATAAAAATAATACAATTATTATTAGTCGATCCCCAAGGGCCGATGGTCTGGGCTAACAAAACTGTTTTTAATATTATAACTTTTCATTTTTTATCCACAGAATTTGTCTATAATACGATGCGATAGATAACTATTCTTTCATTAGGATGAATCTATTTGGGAGAGCGCTGAGGATTCCAATGCTTGGAACAGGTAATTCCAGTATATGGCTTCAAAACAGATTAATATCCGCTGGATAAGAACAGGTTCTCAGCTTCACTGAAAAATGATGTATCGTACCTATACGATGCGATAAATAACTATTTTCATTCATTAATTAATATCATGCTGAAATTAATCTAAACTCATCTATTCAGCTAAATGAGGCAGAATTTTACTAATTAGAATTTGATGTAGATTAATTTATCGTCCATTGTCATAACCATGTACTCCAGAGTTAAAAACTGTTACAAATGTAAAATCATAATATATTAGAAAATCTTAGCTAAAAATATTGTCAACAACCAAACTGAAAAGTCCAAGTACTTAATTTTTAAAAATGGCATTCTTCTCAATTAGATCTACATTTTGTTTCCCAACTAGTTGCAACTGCTTGAGTATTTTTTCTCTTTTTCTGGGAACCCCTCTTATTTGTAGCTGTCTATAGTGCCCTAGCCAAATAGGGATAGGTGTCACCACTTTTGACGTGCCTATTCTATTGACGTTATAAAATAAACCCATCTCTTTTCTAGGGGGTTTTCCCCCCTTTACTTTCTCTTTCGCTCTACTATTACGTCAATAGAACACGTAAGCCAAACACGGTGACTACTATCCCCATTTTGCTAGGGCACTAATGACTGCTACTTCTTATTGACATTAAAACTTTCAGATTTACTTTGCTACAAATAAACATTATAATCTTATTATTTTAGGAAAAGGATAAAATTTCTTAGTGAATACAAAGAATGTTTATTTGAGAAAATATTAAACAAAGAAACTAGCACTGCCAGGAAGAATGTTAAACTAAGGTAAAAATTATAATAACCCGCAACCATGGCTCAACACGTAGCGCATACGCTGGTTGTCGGGTAGGTGATAGGTTCGAATCTCGGCCCGACACTGATTATAACGGTAAGCCATTAAAAGTATTCCCTACTGCTGCTATGTCAGGTGTGCGACATAAATAGATAGAGTAGTGGGAATGCCTTGGCCCATAAACAGGCGCAACCATGCACAGTTAGGCCTTCTCAGACAAAGGTCTTGCAATCAAAGGGTTGTTTTTATGTATGTTTGGTGTTACTAAATCTAATATCCTTGGGAGTTAGAGTATCGCATTCCATTACAAGCGAATGATGCTCTGGATTCTTTAGATGATCACTTAAAATTCGAAGGTAAGTTATAAAATAAGTATGATTTTTAATGGTAAAGAAAAAAAATGAAAACTAACTTTTAAACTTATATCCTTAAAAAAACGAATTTGTTACTTTAACTTTTATCAAGTCAGACAAATGCATCACATCATGTAAGTTTATTTTTTATATGACAACAAACGGCTACGCACCTAGACGCCTCTAGGGACACTTAAGGCTGGGCCATTACGTACGAGTGTTAGCAAGGTCCTTGGGTACAGACAAGCAGATAGACATTCAGACATCTTTTTATGTAAGGATTCTATTATGGATATAAGGATTTGTTTTTGTTATGACCACTGAACATCTCATCTATAACTCACTTTGTCCGTTTGAACATTTCATGATTTTTTGTGCTTCGCATTTGATGGATGTTGTTATCCTTTTTAAATTATGATCCAAATCAAATGTTCAATTTTTATTTCAGCGGGGCCCTGTTAATGAAAGCTCAAAAAACTCAGGTAATGTAATATAGTTATTTATCGCATCGTATTATAAACAGCTTTCCGTGGATATTGAAATTAAAAATTATATAATTAAAACCCGTTTTGTTAGCCCCGAGTATTATTTTTTTATTTTTATTTTAATATTTGTGAAAAATTGTTGATAATACAGTGCTATGCATGATTTTTCAGTATGGCTGAAACCTGGTTCCAATCCATTTTTTTCCTCTCAATAAGTCTGTAAGTTTTCTTTCTCCCGATTGTCAATTTGTTTGACATATTTTGCTAAGGTGTTATACACAGTTTCTTATATCGTTGGCTTAATTTTGGGGATTTTAGTAAATCTTAATGGTTTGGTTAATTAAGTTAAGTGTTCCAACCACTAATTCTAATCTACATAAGGGACAATTTTGTTTATCATCATTGAGGATGTACATCAAATTATCTTTCATTGTCTTATCCTTTTAGATCCCTGCTAAACCTAATCTTTTCAATTATTACCAAGGAAACTTCCGCCAAGTTGAAGCTGTTATCCCAGGCCTTAATGTTTTGTCCACCTGGAGAGGTCATGGATCAAGTTCTTAGGGTCAGGTATTACAGCAAATATTACACTCTAGCAGATACGCCCCTAGAGGCCTCTAGGTGCACTTAAGGTGTGGAGTGTAAGTTGATCCCTTCCTCTCAATTGCAATATAATAATTTTTTGGGTGGGAGAAAAAACTTTTTTAAAGGGCAATTTCTCTTGGACGGGTGGTGGTTACCCATCCCTCAAAACAGTTAAAAACAAACCTTTCCAGGCTCTATGAGAAGCTATATCTAAATAAGAACCGTATCAGTCGTGCAGTTAGCGAGATCCATCGTAACAGACAGACACACACACACACACACTCATTCTGTTACTTTTATTTAAGGATGATAATTTGGCAAATATTAGATCATCGTCTGTTTTCCAATTCCTGTATTCCAGATTAACAGTTGCGCTCCTAGCATCTAGGAATTCTGTATTCAAAGGGGAGGGAAAGCAGAAAAATAGCCTAAAACCATCTCAAAATTTAAATCTAGAAAATAAATATGAAGCTGCCTTAAATAAAGAACTCTATAAGTTCAGTAGTTTTCAAAATCAGTTTTGGACAAAAAATATACTACTTTATATAAGAGGATGTAAATAAATATGTCTATGACATAAATTTAGATAATTTTTTTTTCAGAGCTCGTATATTCTATAACATTGATAAGATATCGTATTGTCACGAAGACATCAAAAGTATCAAGAAGAGAAATGAAGATGATGAAAAATTATTACAGTAAGTTTTTTTCTTAGGGCTCCGCAGCCTCGCGTAGTCGCCTATTAGCTTCGGGGGAAATCAACCCTATACATTACAATGTTAAAAATGACCTGGAGGTATGTAAATATAAAAATTCCTCTTTTCACAAAAATTTTCAAAGCATGCTATTGCTCAATGTTTAAGATTGAAGCTTAGTCGCGGCTGCCGAGCCCTGTTTTTTTTTGTTTAAGCGTGCACATATTTTTTGATAAACATTTTTATTGTTTTTAAGCATGTGCAGCTGCTCTATGATTAAAAAGAGTCAGGTATAAGGTGTAACCAACAAGTGAAATGAATCTTAAATAATATTTGGGGGGCAAATGGAGAGGTTGTCAATTTTATAATATGTTGCCCCCTAACGACAGCTGAAAACCACGTGATTTTTTTCGTATTAATTTCGTTATTGGTATAAGCTGAAATAGAGTACATCTGTTCGCTTGTTTTGCACATATCTATGAATATTATATTTCTTTGTTTTCTTTAAAATGTTTACCTATACTATTGCGTTTTTATAACTTTTATTTTATGGATGGTGTTTTCGAGGATGGCATTTCTTGCGACTGCGTTTTCTGGTACATACTATTGAAATCATTTGATGTTAGGGGTTAGCATTTGTAGAAAAAAGAATGATGTCATTAAAAAGTCAAATAGGAAATATTTTCCCATCAAAAATCCGCAAAAAAAACCCAGTTTTTAGCTTGTTTTATCATAATCCTGTAACCAATCCATTTTAATATTTGCAGATATCAAGCGAATGGTAGTTCAGATACTAATAAAGAACAAGAATCGTTATTGACAGAGCCAAATAAAAAATATAAAAATTTTACCTCAAAAATTGAGGTGAAATCTGCTAGAAATAAAGGAAGGTAAAATATTTAGTTATAAATGAAGCAGCTTTTAGTGCCTATAAAAAATGACGTTATACAATACAAATGACCAAAGATAAGCCAGTATACATTTATATTAACCAATGGTAAAATGTATACTTGCCTATCATTGGTCATTTATATTGTATACGTCATTTTTAATAGGCACTATAAGCTGCTTCGTTATAAATATTATTCAAATCAAGGATGACAACATCCATAAGTAGCTCATGAAGATACAAACATTTAATTAAAATAGTAAGAACAATGAGGGGACACACAAAATTGATTTTTGATTAGATTTTTACAAAAGTTGGGTGCTTGCTTATATCTTTAATAGCAGCTGAGAAAATTACAAATCCTCTAGCTCTATCATAAAGCGAGTTATAGAATAGTTGCATATTGATCATGGATATCTATCTTTAATATCAGCAGTTAAAATCACGTTTTACCTTCAGTGATGTGCTACCTAATGAACAGCCGGACATTTGAAATCATAGGAAATTATTAATATACTTTCGAATCTAAAACTGTGAGGCGCCAATTTTTTTAAAAATTATGTATCCTTCTAAAGCTACGCTACTATCGGAAATTCTTTTATTTGTTAAGATTTGTGATTGCCACTGAAGATATTAAGCCGGGAGAACTTATAGCCGAGGAAAATTCTATCATCGGAGTAGCAGGTTTGTAACGCATAATCCCTGGAACCAGCAAGCATTCGTTACCAGCAATATTTCACCATGAACTGCACTAAACCCCATATTTAGAATAAAATTGTTTCGTGTGGAATATGAATTACAAAGGCGTGAAAAAAATTTGCGTTCCTTGCGCGTCAATTTTCCAGTCAAAGGACGCTGTTTTGACTTTTGAGATTGTTGATTATGTAAAGGGCGAAAAGCTAGTGGGAGTATCCATCCCCCTGCAACACTGAAATATCATCCCATTTGTTGTTTATAGTAAACTCCTCTCTGTTTTGTTTTAAAGGAGTTGTCAAAATTCTCTCCCCCCCTGACAAAACACTGTACACGCCACTGATCATTTATCCTTACAATAAAGTAACAGGATGTGTGTTAGTCTGTGTGTCTGTCTGTCTGTATCGAAGGATCTCGCTAACCGCTGAACCGATCGGGGTCTCCTCCCCCCAAAATTTTTTTAACTTCTTTTAAAATCTATAAGAAATTGGGTTATCAAATTCGACTCCCCCCTCCTCAAGTGCCCCTAGAGGCCTCTAAAGGGCGTAGCCGCTAGTTTATTATATACTGGCGCCTGCGCCCCTTTATATATCAGTTTTTTATCTCTCTTCTTCTCCCTTTTTGATCACTAAACAACCTCTCCACAACTCATGTTATCCGTTCGTCCTTCCATCATTTTTTTATGCTTTGCTACTCCATTTATAATCTACCCTTCACCCTAGATGCCAAATTTTCTCGGGACCATTGTGACAACTGTTTGATTTCATTGGATGATTATTGTCTGCCATGTTCTCAGTGTTCTAGTGTGGCTTTCTGTTCCAAATTATGTCGGGATCAGGTAATTGATATATTATTACTTGGATTAAACTTTCAACCTTTCTTACATAGTATAAAACATTTCTACTATTAACACAAGCCGCACAGTTTAAATTTAAAAAATGTACATATGCATTTTCTGCACCCTTACAATTAGTCATTGTCTATTAATCTTCAAAAAAATGTGGGAAAAAATGGTTTTTAATTTGTAGAAAAACATTACATTTTTTTTCTGATACAAAATGCTTTACGTCAATTGTAAAAAATTAAATACTGATTTTTAACTTCTGTCAGTGGTAAGTGGGTTAAGTAAAGCAATACTTTTGTTCCATGAAATAAAAACACACTGTATATATGCAGCTTTTGGCTGCACACATAAACATACCGATAGACAGACATTCTGTTACTTTTATAATGATGTATATTTATATTTTAGGCAAAGCACCATAGCGTGGAATGTTTACTTCTTGATCAAATTTACAGGTATCATTAAACTTTGTGATGATCTAATTTTGTTGAAATTGTCACAAAATGCTCCAAAATTGTAATGTATTATATTTGTCTTTAAAGAAAAATTTTAATGACATATTTTCATTATTGTTTTTTTTTGCAAAATTTCTGGAATTTAAACTTAACTTAGGCTTATAAAAAAGAATGCAAAGATCTATGAGGCAAAATAATTAAACTATTTATCAAAAGCCACCAAAATAATTTAAAGACAGTTTTCAAACAATAACAATATTTTGTCCTATTCTTATAAACCTTGACAAACCCAACCTTCTATATAAATCCTAGCAAAAAATATTTTTTTCAGTATGGCTTCGAAACCGATTGATATCCGCTGGATTAGAACCGGTTCATAACTAGTTTTCTACAAATATTAAAATAAGAATTATAAATCAATTTCAGTTTTGTGAGCCCTTTGGCACCTCTGGGCTAACAAACCTGGTTTAGATCTTATAATTTTACTATCCACGGAAAGATGTCTATAATACGATTTTATAAATGAATAATCTTCTAATTACTTATCTGTGATATTCTCAGAGCAGATACAGGTGCGTGGCATTGAGACTGGTTTCCTCCAAACCTTTAGTAAAATGTTTCAACCAATGAGATGTCTTTAGTATTCTCCTATTGGCTGATTTAGACAGTATGTGATATGTCTCTAGGTTATCTCTATTCATTAATATTCAGAGCAGATACAGGTGCGTGGCATTTAGCTTTGAGACTTGTAGCCTCCAAACATGCACAGTTCTGGAATACAACTGAGTATAAACAAGAAAATCAAGGAATTTTATTGCTTCATATTTCAAAAGTAAGAGTATAGATATTATTATTAATGATATCTTTGACGATCAATTAGAGCTTTATAGTTAACTAGCAGCTACGCCCTAAAAACTTCTATGGAAAGAGTATTTATTCACTTTTCATTTTAGTTTTAAAAAGAAAAAGTAAAAAAAATAAAGAAGTGGTTGGGCTCTCCAGGAACGATTAAGGTACCCTCCCCTAAAATATCAATTAACATTCTTAAATTCTAGAGTTTAGCGGGACATTAAACTACAGAAACACAAACATCCTGTTACTTTTATATAAGGATTTTAGGACATTTTCTGCTAACCTTTTAATATAATATCTTGCATTTGAAAATAAAGAGTTTAAAAATTATATATATTGAATAGAAGCAATGATATGACTATTACAGATTCTTATGCATCAAGTGAAATGTCATCAGCTTTTCATCTAGTTACTCATGATGATACAGCAGATAGGTATATCTATCTATCTACATATTTATCTAGTTACTCATGATGATACAGCAGATAGGTATATCTATCTATCTACATATCTATCTAGTTACTCATGATGATACAGCAGATAGGTATATCTATCTATCTACATATCTATCTAGTTACTCATGATGATACAGCAGATAGGTATATCTATCTATCTACATATCTATCTAGTTACTCATGATGATACAGCAGATAGGTATATCTATCTATCTACATATCTATCTAGTTACTCATGATGATACAGCAGATAGGTATATCTATCTATCTACATATCTATCTAGTTACTCATGATGATACAGCAGATAGGTATATCTATCTATCTACATATCTATCTAGTTACTCTTGATGATACAGCAGATAGGTATATCTATCTATCTACATATCTATCTGGTTACTCATGATGATACAGCAGATTGGTATATCTATTTATCTACATATTTATCTAGTTACTCATCATGATACAGCAGATAGGTATATCTTTCTTTCTACATATCTATCTAGTTACTCATAATGATACAGTAGATAAGTATATCTATTTATCTACATATCTATCTGGTTACTATTGATGATACAGCAGATAGGTATATCTATCTATGTACATAGCTATCTAGTTTCTCATGATGATACAGCAGATAGGTATATCTAATCTATCTATCTATTGATCTGCCTCTCTATCTACTAATTTATTATGATATAT
>LS056484.1:0-12223 GCA_900241095.1 Acartia tonsa
CCCCCCCCCCCCCCCCCCCCCCCCCCCCCCCCCCCCCCCCCCCCCCCCCCCCCCCCCCCCCCCCCCCCCGCCAAATTACCCCCTCTGAAATCTGTTGGCAGGGGTAAAATTTGTTTACCCCCCCCCCTTGGACGTCTATGTGACTCAAGTTTGATTTATTTTATCAATTTGTCACAAATTGTAAAAAAAATTTCCTATATCATAATAGTTTTAACTATTTAAATAGTCAACAGTTTTGTTATAGTCAAAAATACATTAATTATTAAAAAGGAACGTTATCTAACTGATATCATCATCATGAAAATTACTACACTTTTGACAATTTGGAGCACAAAATCAAATTTTCATTTTGATAAATGCGACAAAAACAGGGAAGAAGGCGTTCAGTTAGATCGAGAACCTCAAGAGTTTCCACAGTCTCTGGTCCTCATAACAAGGTAGGTTCATTTTATGAAGCAGCAAGTAATAAAAAATTACGTCATACAATAGAAATGACCAATGTTGGGCCGGTATATTTTTATATTGACCAATGGTAAAATATATGCTGGCTTATCATCGGTCGTTTGTATTGTATGACGTCATTTATTATTAGGCACTATTTGCTGCTTCTTATTAGATAAGTCTTACATCAAGTAAATAACTTAACATTTGAAAATATGCTTCTTCAAAATTATAGAATATCTTTGCTACTAAAAAGATTAAGATAAGAAATGGACAAGATTTAGCAATTCTGATGACCGAATAAGTTTATTAAGACGTGCTGCCACACGTTGACTTAAAAACTGTGGGGTCTAGGTTATTTTGTGATGGATATTAATGACAAACAATTTAAATTGGGGGTACTTTTGATATCAATATTCAATTTTTTTTTTTTTTTGGAGGGGGGGGCGGGGTTTGTTGATTTATGTAAATTTAATTGTTACATGATATTATTTTTTGATATAAACAAAGGATTATATTCAACTTACCTAATTTGTTTTGAAAATTATAGCTTTGATGAGGTGGATTATGGCACTAAGGCCAAATTTAAATTTATAAGATTTTTCCAAAGTTCTATAGAGTATTCTACCAGAATAATTATATTGAAAATAGACTCTGTCATAAACAGAAAGTGGATGTAATGGAATCTTTAGTTCTATAATTTAGAGGTGTTATCCCATGAGGTTTTAATGTGCCTTCAATATAATTCTAATTTTAGCAGAATCCTATGAAAAAAAATTGTCGAAACCGATGGGGTTTTCCATTGTAGGGAAGTTTTATGTAGGTCTTTGAATAGTGTTAAGCTATATATATATTCAAATTCAAGTTTTCCGTCAGTATATAAAAAAAAATGACCAATGATAGGCCAATAAACAGACTAAATTACCAATGGTGGGCTAGTATACATCTTAATAGACCAATGGTACGCTAGTATGACGTAATTTTTTATAGGCACCATAAAAAGTTTCAAACTTAGATCATGGATTTACTAATAACTAGATTCTTGTATCAATCAAATAAAAAAGTACTTTTTACATGTAAACTAGAGATAACCAGATGTTTTTAATCCTTTTTATCAATATACTGTTTAAAAATACATAGAAAAGAAAAAATCAGACAGACACAGACAAATCTAATTATACAACAACTTGGTCAAAATTGGTGTGCTAACACTTCCGCCAAATGTTGTGCAAAGTTGCACATAAACATGTTTTTATTCATTATTATCTTTGAACACCATCGCAACTATAACCAACAACTGAATTAATTCGTAAATAATATTAGTAAAATTTTCGTGATTTTTGGTGGCACCACATCGCAGAAAAGATTATTTTAGATTTCTTTAATTTGTTGGTTATACCTTATTCCTGACACCAACGTCGTTTCTTTTTAGTGTGTTTTTGCTAATGTTAAACAAAATTAGGATTTTATTGCGAATTGGATGTCACACCAGTAAAAAAAAACAATTCAGAAACAAAGAAAAAACTAGATGGGTATATATTTTAACCAATCTCAATTAGGAGAGAAGTGGAGATTCTTTCATAATATATAAGGAACTTTCATGGTAATTTTAATTTAAATAACATTAAAAAAATCAAGTCTAATTTGTAGATGTTACTCTATCCCGGTGACAAGAGACCTATGGATGGTGCAGCCAATCTGCAGGCAGTTGTAGCAGCTGCCGTAGCGGCCAATGCAGAAGCTGCCAGAAATGGAACCGATAAAACTTCAATGACCGTTTCTCTTGATACTAGGTAATCCATTTTGAAAACAGCTTAATTTCCCAGGGTGTATACTAACCGAAAACGTATTTAACAAAAAAAACATGGTGTGGGTAGAGTTGCTTTTAATATTTTCAACAATCCGCGACCTAGTTCTCTGTAAATAGAAGATCTGTGAGATCATATTTTGAACCAACTTAATCATGTAATTTTATTATTCTTATTCTTCTGTAAACTCTTCCTGAAAATAATTTTTTTAAATTATCTTTTTAGATCTACAGTAATTTCTGAGGATGGACAATCAAACACTTTACAGGAATGATAAATTAGAATTAAAATTTTAAATTAAACTTTTACTACTGCACATTTTTCTGATTTTAAATTGATTAATTTGGTTGATTGTTATTGTCAGTCTCTACTTTTTTATGAGTTTCTTTCTTGTCCCTGAAAGTCACAATACAGAGTCAGGGTCGAAAAATCTTCAAAATGACAACAAAATAATTCGCCCACCCCTCAATTTGATTATTATTCGTTGGTTTAAAATATAGTAAATGAAATTCTAATTATACCTAAAATCAGTTTCCAGAAACAAATACAATAAACCAGGAAAACCACGTGAATATGGCAGCCGATTCCAATATGGCTGCCAAGTCAGCTGTTCCGGGCGGGGAAAATGGCGACGCCATTGTTTGTGCTTCACCTCAGGTGATTACTCTCTATCCATAATCTATAATCTATCTGTTTTATTACTTAACCAAAGAGTCTTTAACACTTTGTCATTTTGTATTTTATTTTGTTTTCTTTTTCTATTTAATATTTTTCCAGCTAAATCTATTGTTCTTTTTTATTTTATCCCATCCCAAATTGTTATATATTTATTGTTTAATCTGAGGGATACTACTGGGAGGGATATGGAAACAATGAATACAGAAAATATGATATTGAGAAAAAATTAAGCTTTTCTACAATTATGGTCTCTGCGTCCGCCCGTACGTTACTGTTAGCTCTTTTCGTTAATTAAGGCATGCTTCAAAATGCTATCGACTTCAAACTTTGATAATGATTCCTGTAACCATTTAATACGTTTGAACCCTATAATCGTTACCATTTAAAACTTGAAGGTGTTTTAATTTTTTGACAACAAATTTTTGTATGATATTGAAGTCCTAAAAATGTAAGTATGTCCTTTAACATTATCCTAAAGCAGTTTTGAAAAAAAATCGTACAATTTTGTTTATGCTTATACATTTATATTCTTTAAGTTTTTAAGTTCTTCAAGTTTTGACACTCTACAAAAATCAATTTCTGTTGGTCCTACCGGTTCTGAGCTTTATTTTATGGATGCTGTCATCCTTGTTTAGTAAATAATTTTAGTAAAAATTGATTATTTTCCATCTTCTTCACAAAATCTTAGAATTTTAAGCATAAAAATAATAAGACTTTATGTAGCAGAATTCATTTTTCTTGAACATTTTTTTAGATGTCATATCCCTGAAATTATACACACATAGCAACAAAGTTAGAGGACATTACCAATCAGAGTTTACCTCCCCCTTGGGACTTACAGATACAATACAAAGCTAAATTGTCTCTTTCTCTCAGATTTACATTACAGCTGAAACTATAAATTTATATTATTACAAAAATTGGTTTATTTTAATAATTAAATCTAAAATACACAAAAAGAAAAAGAAATAGTATTAAGATTTAAACTAATATTTTTTTGTTACCGAAACTCAGTGTATTAAAAGAACCTTTTGCCTAAGGTTTAAGCATTTTTTAAACATTTTAAAAAAATTTTATCTTAATTAACGGTTTCCACATGTTCAACATATTTCCATATGTAAATAAATAAGCTTTGCCATTTGCATTAATTATACATAAACAAAATTTTATTTGTGCTTTTTGCTGTAAAATGTTAATTAATGCTACTTTCAATACAAAGTTCTAGAAACAAGGAAAATTTGAAAAAGACTAGAATAGAATGAAGACTTTAAACTTTAGTTTAGCATATGAGAGTAATATTTATACGCTAAAGAGGAGAATTAAGATTGATTAGATTATGGTTGTGATGTTAAAAGACTAAATAGAAATTAAAATTCTTTACATATGAGAATAATATATTTAATTACTAACTCATAATTATTTAAATATTAAGTTCATTATATGATATATGTTAATTTTATAAATATACTAGAGAAGAATTAAGTTTCTTAACATCAGTTTAGCATATGAGGTTCATATTGATATACTAAAGCGAAAAAGTTCTTCGCTTTGGTTTAGCATATGAAAATAAGATTGATAAAATGAAGACTTAAGGCTCTTCGAATAAGTTTAGAATGTGAGATTTATACTAATATACTGGAAAGAAGTTTAGTTTATGACTGATCAACTTAAATGATATGATAAATAGGCTCATCTACAGTTCAATCCATTATGACACTAAATAAGCATAGCTAATCTAAAAGTAATACATGAAGGTTAGCCACATCTATCAAGTCAGCCAGAAGTTTACATCAAAAAAAACTTCATCTTGCTCTAAGGGGGCATTATACTAATGCTGAACATTTATCTTAAACTTAAATAAAAGAAATTCACCATACAGTATCAGCATGGCCTTCACAGACTACACTACATACAACTTCTTAGCCAACTTTTCTTTGGCCAAGTCTAAACAGTTTGCCAAGTAATTAGGTAAAGTAAATATAGTTGCAATGCAAAAACTATCAAAACAAGTTTTCTTAAATGTTAAACCTATGAGGAGAAAATTGCAACAACTTTTCGAATGAACTTTGTTTTTTTTAGAAATTAAAATATCTTACTAATTTGTCAGTCTAAAAAAAAAGATATTTTCTTGAAAAATATAAGATAAAAGAGGTAATCTGTAATGTAATTAAAATATACTGAATAATTAATTTTTTTAAAAATAGTCTCAAAATTGTTTAAGATTATACCCTTTGCACTTATCTGGTCTTTTCTTTTAAGAAAAAGTTGTAGTAAATCATGTAAAATGTACAAAAAACAAATTTGATTGACCCAGATAAAAAGTTTTTTTTCAACAAAAACTTAACAATAAGAAAAGTAGAAAAAAAAACATGTAATTCCGACAAAATTTATTCATGTATTTTTAATTTCTGATTAGGTAAAATAAATTAAAGCTAACTGCTTATTATTGGAAAAACGTTTAAAAAGAATGTATTGCTCTTTTAAACCTTTATATAACATTGAATTTTTTTTCTTTTTTGTCAAATTATCAATTTGTCAAATATTAAAACAAACAAAAATTCAATGTTTTTAATATTTATTTTTTGCAGCCATTTTACTTTAAATATGTTCTCTTGCTTATCTGTAATTGTTCAAAATTAAATTAAATTAAAAAGCGTTTTATTGGAAAACAACATAGATTTGTTGCAAAAATTCGACAATATCATTTGACGAAATAACAATGTAATATTTAGGGTGATGTTCAAACAAAGATCGACAAAAAGCCAACTGATAGTAACCCTGATGACAAAACTGCTACTAGTGCTGCTACAGCATCTACTACTTCTGCCAAAAAGCCAACAGAAAAAATGCGCCATGTTTCAGGTAAAACACATGCATAGTGTTTTATTTTACATATAGTTTGCTAGTATTTTTATTGGTTAGTTAACAAGAGTCGTCTATCTATGGGAATAATTGTTTTAGCGGCATTATTTGTGCTTGTCCCCAAAGTCTTTAAAGTTAGCCAAAATAAGAAAAGTTGCATAGGTTTTAATCCCCATAGTCCAAGACATCTAGAAGTATGAATATTAGATACATTGTTTCATCCCTGTATCCCTGACTTATTTTACTTTCAGAGATAGTTCTGAACAAATTGAGGACCACAAAAAAATCTGGAAACCTGGCCATTGAATTTGACCCTAAAAAACTAGAGATTCCTCCAAATAAGGTGATTTTTAAAATAAACTTTCTCTGGCTTCACAGTCATAATCACTCTATAATTATATTATTCACTCAGTCTGTCCGCCTGTAAGTCAGTCCGAAACGCTATGAGTGAAATGTGATTTTCTTGGCTGCTATTTCAGATAGACGGCTGAATCCATTTCTAAGATTCCAATGAACATCCAGTATATAATCTACTTTGCATGTCAATCATGCTACAAAATATAAATATCAAAAAAATATAAAAGGTTTCGTTATTTTTTGTCCAATAAATCTATACTCTTTACATCTCCTTGTCCGCATTCCTTTTCATAATTTTTTGTGCTTCGCTACTTATGGATGTTGTCATCTTTGTTTATCTATTAGCAGCTTATAATATTAGCCTCTACAACACAACATTCTTTGATTCTTTAGACGTATGGAGAACCTGAATCCCCCAACCCAATGAATCCCCCGCCCGCAGTTGTTATCAGCCAGGACCAAGGAAAACCAGGAATTACAGGTAAATAAAATTTTCAGAATATGAGCCTGTGGATAAAATCATGCATACAGGTACATCCTTATATGAAAATAACAGGATGTCAATGTATGTGTGTGTCTTTGCCGAAGGATCTAGCTAACCGCTTGAACGGATATGATTCTCCTTAAAAATTATGCCTCTTATGAATACTGGGAAGGATATCTCCACCCTCTAAAGAGAAAAGGTCCCCCTTTCCACCTTAAAAATCCCATAAGGTTACCCTAGAGGCCTCTAGGAACTTAGTCGCTTAAGTTTGATAAGTTAGATGTCTAAACCATTTTTTGATATCATATTTTTGTTTTTGTGCTTTTTTATTGGTGAAAATCTTTAATTCATATATTTTTGTACACCAAGAAAGAATATCGAACTTTAAGATTTTGAACAACATTCGAATATCTTGTGTAGCTCCATGATTAAAATTAACTAACATGTATAATTACGTCATACAAATTTAACAATCTTAGTATTTAAACTTTTTTTAAATCCAGGTTTAACAAGGACAAGGACAATACTAAGATCTGAGCGAGGTGGCTCTGGTTCCGGACGGTCACAGGGATCTGGAGGATCACAAAATCAGGTTCCAGCTCCTATTTCCAGGTTAAATTTACAGTTGGATTTTAGTTAGTCAAACAAACAAACAAACAAAAAATCGGGTAAAAACAGTAAAAATAGTACAAATTAAGCAGTTTCCATTTTCTAGGATGGCTTGGATGCAGATTTAGATTGCTGTCACAGTGTATTGCTATAAGTTGCAGTTGTATATTGTATTATTGAATAGAAAATTGTAAGGGCATTATTGATTAAAAGAAAGGGAGTTTACCTATTGGTTAGGAAAGGCAGGAATCAGAAAATTATCTATTGTTCCTTAAAACATATGAATATAACTTTTAGGGGCCAAAGAGTGTACCGGCCTGTAGATGTTGGGATGGTAGCCGCCCAAGGAGGCGGCACAATTGTTACTGGTGATATGCAAGATGATATGTCTTTCTATGAGGTAATAATCATGTTTTAGAACCGCAGCTCCTATATGACTAATATTTGTTATTGTTATGAGTTGTGTACCGAAAGAAAAAATACTTAAATTTCAGCTGTTGACAATATGGGCATAAAAGACAGCGATCAAATTCTTGAAATTGAAATATGATATATGAAACATTTCGATACTTTTTGAACTAGCAATCTATAAGAAAAATATTCATTCCAGCTTTTCTACTAATAAACTAAATTGCTATTTATCCTATTATATAAAGTAGTAAGCGTTTTTTGTCTGTCTCGAAGGATCTCGCTAACCACTGAACCGATATTGTTCTCCTTTACAGTGAAGCTTCTTATAGCTCCTGGGAAGGTTTTAAACTATTTTTCAAGAGGGTGTCTTAACCTCCCTCTCCCCCCAAAAAAAATAATTTTTATAACTCTTTGGAAACTCAAATTTAAAATAGGATGAGGTCGACTTTTCCTTCTCCTACCAGTGCAGTGCCCCTAGAGGCTTCTAGGGGCGTAGCCGCTAGTATCAACTTACAATTTTTATAAAGCAGTGTTACAGAAAGACAGAAGAAAGAACAGACGCCATCACTTATAGAGTAGTTGGACTACTAATAAATTTATATATTTAAAGACAAAATAAGTTTGCAATAAACACTAATTCAAATGCATCTCTTGTATGCATGACTATTGTACATTCTCTCATGAAATGGTCATTTACAAACATGCCAAACACAGTGCGTTCACTAAAAAGAACAGACATATTTACGATATATGTATTATTTACTTCTTTGTGTTTTTTTTCTTTTACAAGACGATTGAGAATGAAAACCATAGTTTTTAAACTATATATTTGGTCTGTACAAAGATGTTAGATTGATAAAGTAGCTTTGGTTGAGATGGATCAATAGCTTTCGAAAATTTAAATAAAAGACATAAATTATATATATAGTTACATACCAAGTTAAGAAGTTACATACAGTATGAGAGTGAGTAAGCTTTATAGAACACGATATGAGTGTTAGAAATGATATGTTTTAGCAAAATTTGACATGAGTTAACAACCCCACGATAACTATTAGAATTCTGTTGATATGCAAATTAAATGTATAATACTAGCGGCGTCGCTCCTAGCATATAGGAGTTCTGTATTTGAAAAGGGAGAAGAGTATTCTGAAATAACCCCCTTCAAAATAAAAAAGATTGAACAGTGAATTGTTGATGGTTAAGGTGTAGTTACAAATAAAAGCTTCTCTAAAAACAGCCATAATCAAACAAATCTTCTTGGTTAATTAAAGTTCATGAGAAAATATTTTGTGTCTAAAACGTTTTCATCATCATTTTTGTTTTATTAAACAAGGATGATAACATCCTTAAAAAGAAGCCTTAAAACAGTAGGACAAACGAACATTAACACTTGTAAAGTGTTAGAATTGAATAAGCAGAATATAAAAGTATATGTCGATACAAAATTGTAAGTAAATTTGTTGCAAAACTGCTTAAACAGGACACTTTTTGGGACATACTTAATCTTATATTCTTTATAGAACTTGATTATAAAGATGCTTCGCTCATGATATTGTACTGTGATGGTGTTGTCCTAGGAATCAGTATTTCAAAAATCAGATCAACAGGTTGATTATATTAATAATATTTGTTGTTAAAAAACAACATGTTTGAAATGGACATTCGGGCATTTTTGTAACGATTATAGAGATGCTACGCTTTCTTAGGCGTACCTAACTACTACAGAAATCACCATGCCAAATTTGAAATCGATAAGACAATTATAGCATGCCTAAATTAACGATAAGAGCTATCTATTTCGTACAGACGTATGGACGGACGTGCTGACAGACCGATTTTAATTAAAGAAAAGCTTCGTTTTTAAAAATGGATTTAGTAAATCTTGGTATTTCTTGACCTTTCAAAACGTTTTTTGTCATAACAACAAAAAATAATATTTTTCAATGCAATTAAAACAAGGATGACAAAATTCATAAGTAGCGAAACACAAAAATATTAAAATATTTCATATGAAAAACACAATGCGTAGACGCTTATTGATCAGAAAAAAATTAATTTTGATACTTTTATTTACAAATTATGATAATCGGACAACAAAATTGGGAAAGACGACAGACGGACAATTTATAATTATAGATTAGCTTCGCTACTTAAAACAATATGGTAGCACAGAAATAAAGGCAAATAACAAAATAAAAATCAGTAAATTCAATATTTGTAGGGTATTAAGTAAAGTATAATTAACTAAATTTTAGATTTTAAAACAACCATATTTTCAATTTTTCATTAATAATAAAGAACTTTAAATACATTCATCGTTAATTTCTTAATGACGTTATGGAAGTCGTTTGGACGGACTTTAGTCAAAGAGTAGCTGCGCTTCTCCCATTATATAGTAGTAAGCCTTTTTGGTCTGAAGCTTAAGATCTCAATAATTATTAAACCGATTGACTTCTCACTTTTTCAGAAGCTTTGAAAAAGTCCCGGGGTTGGTTTTAGGTAATTTAATTTTTAGATTTAAGCCTTGGATGGTTTTAGGCTACTTTTCTGCCCTCTTCTTACCCCTTTGAAGACAGATTCCCTAGATGCTTGGGTCGCAGCCGCTAGTTTAAATGTAAGGCAAAAAACAAGAAGAATAAAAAAATCGTCTTGGCTTTTTTGCCCTCTAACCGTCGTAAATATAATTAAAGCAACTGTTTCAGATCACTTTAATGGGGCTTTACATACATACATAATAATATGATGTGTGAGTGAGTGTGTTTGTGTGTGTGTATGTGTGTGTGGTTAAATGTTAAATATAGAATTGTACACACCTTAGCTTTCGTGCTTAGCAGTGCACCCATGCCAGAAATACACACACACACACACACACATACACACACACACACACACACACATACTCACACATATATGAGGTATTTTGGTTTAGGGTGGGGCATGGTTACAAATTTAGATATATAGTTAGATATAGATATATAAATAGATAAATAAATAGATAGATAGATAGGTAGATAGGTAGATAGATTAATTTATTAATTCTATTTATATTACTTATTGTTTTTTTATTAAACGATAAAAAAATTTTTTTTCAGGTTTGGACGTTAAGGATTAAAGTACAAACATTAGTTAATATTGAGTTTTGTTGTTTGTATAGTTCTTTATACTCGATAGGTGTCAGTTATTTTAGATAGTATTATGGTATTTTGTCTCCGTAACATAAATACGCATAAATTTTTAGAACAAAAAACATCGTTTTTATAAAATAATGTAATAAATTCACATAGATTACTTAGACATCCTATCAAAATGAATAAAAAGAATTATCAATTTTAAATAAGTTCTATATAGTAATATATAAATTTTCATCTATAAAAAGTAAATTATTTATCTTTTATATATGTGAAACTATGTTCTTTCTTCTCACCTTACACTTACCATAGCTCATCCCTAGTACCTATGATTCAAATGAAATAGCTTTTAATATTTCAGGACTTAAACATTTGTTATTATCAGGGAGTAAGAGAGGGGACAATGGGCAATTAATTCCATTTAGGAGTTTTCAAAGAAAGGCCATGAAATCCAGATTAATCCAGAAAATTTGGAGGAAATTGTAAAGGAATTGTTAATCAAATTTTGAAAACTATAAACTAAGAAAAAGTTCCAAGAAAAAAAGCAATTATTCGAAAATTAGATTACCAGTATATCAGACTGACGTAACCATTCTGTATTAATTACTAGAAAAATCTCCCTGGAACTCTCCAGATGACAGGGAAAGGGAAAAGAGAGGTGGGGGCAAGGAATATAAACAGGGAAAAATGGGGCAGGCAGATGTGTAGAATGATATTCTAGCCAAGAATAATATATTTCCATTATGTTAAGCAAAATCACAACTTGTTTTTGATGAATTATATTGAGGTTTTATTGTGTGATTTTTATATTACAAGATTATTAGACCCATCCAACTGCTAGCTGGCTGGGCAAGAATATGACCTAGTACCCAAACTCTGTCAGAAAATGCTAAATTCTTGCTCATTCCCTTTAAGCCAGTACCAAAAGTCTGAGACTCCTAAAAATTGAATATTCGATCCAGTATCCCCTCCCTTACTCCCTGGTTATTATCCTCTTAAGATTTTTTTTAAAATTTTGGTAACCAACCCATCCTCCCTGACAAAACTACAGCCCTTTCTCGGCGCAGCGCGCAACCCCCTGGCCTGCCTAATAATGAAAATTCAATAAAAGTTACGACGCTTTTGAGCAAACCAATAATTTAACGTGGTTATGAAACTTTAGATACCAGTATAATTTACAGTTCAATGTCCCCTCCCTCCCTTATATAGATATAGAAAGATATAATACAAAATAGCTTGATGTCTGTCTCTCCGTCCGTCTGTCTGTCCCTTAATATCTCAGTAACCACTGAACCGATTGGATTCTAATTTTCTGGGAATATATCTACTGGTTCTGTGGTGGTTTTAAGCTTTTTTCATGGGGCGTCGGCCCCGGGGGGGGGGGGGGGGGGGGGGGGGGGGGGGGGGGGGGGGGGGGGGGGGGGGGGGGGGGGGGGGGGGGG
>LS056485.1:0-12222 GCA_900241095.1 Acartia tonsa
AGAGATAATGACACAAGACTTTCACTTGGTGAAAATTCAGCATTGTGGGCCGCCTAGACTTTATATTTGGTGACCCTGGGGTGACGGGTTCAGTGCCCCGCACACCCACGAAGTGGGCATACTTTTGAAAATCGCGTTTTTTCCGTTTTTCCCCTCAAAGGAGGGGAAGGAGTCGTTTTAGAGACTTTAAGCATCTCTTTGATGTTGAACAACTTTTTGAAGCGGACATTTCTCTACTTATGTTTGATTCGCCTCTGGCTGACCGTTTAGCCGTTATTTGCCGCCGAAGGCGTGATTTTTGGCGATTTTTTCATTGAGTCATCCTTTGGTATTCCCCACAGTTGATACTTGACTTGGCAAGAATCCAGAAAAGTGTGGTATATCTACCCCAACCCCCCCAAAAATAAAATTTCCCCCCCCTTAAAAAAAAAAAATATTTGGGGGAGGAGTATTTGGTTCGTTGCACCCGATTTTTAAAAAAATTAAAAAAAAACTATCTCATGGGGCAAAGCCCCTAGAGGCTAAGGGCGAAACCGCTAGTATCAAATAAACAAACAAAAGTTTTCAAGTTTTTATTTTTAAATGAACACATTTTCTTATGTTAAACAGTTTAAATATTGTTTTTTTTTTATAAAAATAAAGTATATGGAATTACATGCAATCTTGTAGAGCCCTTCAAGGATAGAATAAAATATGCTCAGTTAATTTTATAACATAAAAAATATTTATCCTTTAAACTCTTGACCTTTAGTACATTTAGTTATGCAATGTTATCACTCAAATTACATTAATTTTTTATTTGGAAAGATATAATTATCTGCAAAAATATTTTGCATTAAATCTGATAAATTAACCTTTTAAAATACATTTTTTTGTTGCACTGCAATCAACTTTCATCACCCTTACTTTTAAGTACCAAAGATACTCTATAATTTAATTATATTGGAACAAGGATGACAACATTCATAAAATGAAGCTCTGAAATGATATGACAAACAAACATTTACACATGTGTGTGTCAGAACTGAATAAGCAGAATATAAATGTATAAGTCAAAGCAAAATTGACAGCAAATTTGTTGCAAAGCTGCTGAAATACAGGAAACTGTTTATGGACATAATTACAATTTTAAGACTTGATTATAGAGATGCTTTACTTATAACAGTTTATTTTATTGTAATAGAATCAGTATTTAAAAAATCAGACAGGATTTTTATTTAACATTAAAATTGTTGTCATAAAGGTTATAAATCAACATGTTAAAATGGGTTTATGGACTTTCTGGTAACGGTTATAGAGTTGCTACGCTTTCTAAATTGTACCTATCTTTGAAATAAACTTGAAAGTTTGAAATTCTTACATGTCTAATTTAACAAAAAGAGCTAACCATTATGATCGGACCCTAATTATAGAAAAGCTTTGCTTTAAAAATTAGATAGACTAAGCAACTATTCTTATTTTTTTTGGTTGAAGAATTTCCTTAACAATGAGCATCTACTTTATAGTTTAGTTGGATTGTCAGTCCCTATGTAATACATCAAATTTCTACAGTGTTTTTCTCTTCTGATATTTAAGATAGAAGGCTTAAATTTAAAATGAGATTCCCTTAAATGCTAGACCTCTGATTTTTCTTGTGAAGATTCTCATCAATAAGGAGCAAAATAAACTATATAACATTTATATAGCTTTATTATTTTTATACTGTATACAACTTTTTTTGTCTGCCAGTTCATGGGTTATGCAAAATAAAATTCTTAAATCTTCTACGCTTATGTTCTTCTTTTTCTTTTCTTTTTTTCTTCTTACCTTTTTATGGCCATAGAACATTTGCTGGATTCAATTTTAGATGCTTGTTTATTCTTGGATTATATTTCTTTGTAAAGTTCTGATACCCATGGACATTATTGTCCATATTTCTAAATGTTTCTTATCTTTAAATATTGAAGCATCTCATTGTTTTGACATTAAATGATAATAAATTAAATCATAAACACTTTATTAGGATTGAAGCTACTCTGTAATTTCATTTGTAAATAGCAAATCTAATCTATAACTAACTTTGTCTGTCAGTCTGTAATACTATTGGGGAAATAGGACAGCTACTAGTACAACAAGACCACAGATTTTTAATATTTTACGGGTAATAGTATCAAAATTAGTTTTCCTGTCATTCTAAGGGATTTTTGTCTTCATAGATATAAGCAACTTTTTTTGTCTCCTGCTATTGAAGATAGATTACTTATTTCCTTTGTGAAAGTACCATTTCCTAAAAGCATCCATTCTACAATTTACTTAATCTGCCAGTCCTTGGGTCAAAAGGTATAAAAATATATTTCATGAAGGTGTTGTGGGTAATAGTTTCAGAATTAGATTTCATAGGGATTTTCAGGTTTAAAGATGAAAGGACTAGTAGTCTTATTTTTTAATTTAACTTATTTTAAATTTTCTCTGCTGTTGTGTTATTGAAGATAGATTGCTGATTTTTTTTGTGAATGTACTATTTTTAAAGATCTATCTTGTGATTTCTATTATTTATAACATCGTCTATTCTTTGTCTTTCTTTTACTTACTCTCTTACTCACTTTTTATGATCACTGACCTTTTGCTTGATTCATTTGTCAATTCATGTTTATATGCTTTGCTACAAATTGTTTTTGTAATCCTTTAACTTATTGTCAGAAAATTAAAGATGAAGGGTTTTAATTAGATAAGGTTTACCTAATAATTGCCAAGTCAGGCACCCCCCCCCCCACCCCCTTCACTTATTTTTTTTTAAATGTAAAAAAGGGATGCTAGTTTGTTGTTTGTTTGTATTATAACTTAGGTTAAAATGAATACAGGGTAACCCTTTGGATTTAGGGCACTGCAATGTAGGTATTTGAACGGCAGGATGAGGGTTAAAGAAAAAAAAATATATAAATGTATAATATGTATAAAAAAAATATATAAATGTATAATATTCAATTCACATATTTATGTAAACATATGTATTTAATACAGAAATAGTAATTAGTTTTAATGATACCTTTTTCTTTATTTTATATTTAGGCCTTACAATGAGATTGTTCTTCAAGCAAAAGTGAATACTGTATTTAAGGTAATTTTTGAATAAAAAAGGTATTTTTTTGTCTATACCTTCTTTACGGCTAACCCATAAACATGATTTACATATTTGGTGAATTTAGCTGAGAAAGAAAAAGTAAAAACTACAATTTTCAATCTTATTTTTAAAAAAAATTATAAAAGCCATTTTAATGGATATTTGTTAATTAATTAAGAAGGCATTTCTTAAGTAAATTAAAAAATCAACCTTATATAAAAGTGTGTAGCGAAGGATCTTGGTAATTGCTGAAATGATATGGTTCTCCTTTACAATGTAGCTTCCCATGGGTCCTTGGAAATACCTCACCCTTTCAAGGGAAATAAATCGCCCCTAAAAAATAAATCACAACCCTCTTTAAAAAATATTTTTAAAAACTTTTTCTTTTTAAAACTAAAATTGAAAATGGGAGAGGGTAAACTCCCCCCCCCCTCCCCCTCAAGTGTCCCTAAAGGCTTCTAGGGGCAAAACCATTAGTTAATTGATATTTATTTCAGGCCTGGAAGTATTCTACACAGAAAAATGGGGATGGTAATTGTTTTGGAACAAGGTAAACACAAATCAGAGTGTACTGGTTTTAATCCAAAAGCATAAAAAGTTATTTTATATGATTCATACAGAAATATTTAGAAATTTTTGAGTAATAATTTTTGTAGAGTGTTATATTTTAAGTGCAAGTCATTCACATTTTTATAATGTATATAAAAAACCTTTAAAAACTTTTAAATATTACAAATATCTTTGTTACAAGAATTTTTTCTGTAATTTTTCACTTATTCTAATGATTTTCCAACTTGGTATCCACTACTAAAAGATACTCTGTATTGCCAAAAGGAACAAGAAAGGGAACAGAATCTATTTTCCAGCATGGCTTCAAAACTGATAAATGTCCGATGGATTAGAACCATTTCTCAGTCATACTGAAAAATCATGTATAGCATGCAATAAATAACTATTTCTGTTCCCATAAAATAGTCCAAATAAAATAACTGTATTTCAAGAGAGGTGTTTGGAGAGGAGGACGAGCAACAGAAAAATGGAAAAATCTTCAAAAAGCTATCATTAGGGAATTATAAATGGATTTCTTATCAAGAGGTATAATTTTAGATGTATTTTAATGTTTTTTTTAATAAATACGAATCCTGATTTCTTTAAAGTTATAAAACATAATAAAATCTTACCTGATTTTATGTTATCAGATTTTGGATTAATTAGTTGATTTTGTTTGTTCAGTGCAACTATTAAAGTTATATGACACATTAAAGGATTTGTAGTAATAAAAATAGGACACCTGCCACAATAAAGCAAAAATTAAGTAATAACAATTATGCCTTTTCTTATATAAAAGTAACAGGTTGTCTGTTATGTGTGTGTATCAAAGGATCTTGCTAACCCCCGAACTGATATGTTTCTCCTTTACAGTAAAGCTTTTTATAGGAATTTGTTATAATTTTTTTGGGGGAGGATACCACAATCCACACAAAAATAAACACCCAGACGAACAGACAGGACAACATCCTTCTTTGTAATATAGATAAATGGACACTAAAACAACAAAGCATCTAAACCAGATATTAATTTTAGGCTTATGACACTTCTCTAAAGTTTGGCAGGGGCCTCAGAAAGTTAGGTAACAACATATTCAGATTTTACATTGTCTGTCTGTCCATCTGTTTATTTTAAGCTGCTATTCAGCTAAATTTTTAGTAAAGATCTCCATACCAATCAGTATCTAGTATTTGATTTACTTGGTTCGTCAGACTGTCAGTCATACTACAATTTCAAAATATTAAAAGGTTTTTGATTTTATCTGATTTTTTCACTTAGTTTATTATTTTAATCCATTATTTTTTTAAATAGTCAAGATAAAAATTCTAATTGTTAAACTTGCAACAAATTATTATTTTATTGGTTACTGGTCTTGATGATTATGGGAGGCTAACAAATTACTTTGATAGGTTACTAAATTTTTTAAACAATTTTGCTGTATTGGGAAGATTTTAATTAGGTATCTATTTTACAGGATTAAAACCAGGAGACAAGTTGGCTATTTATGCAGAAACAAGGAAGAAATACTTTATAAAATCAAAATAAAATATCATAAACAAAATAGCCAATAAGTTGACTAGTACTGTGGTATGTAGATATTTTTGACAAAAAAAGGATTTGTCAAGGATAATTTCTCACAGATGCAAAAGCGCCTTCTTACTTTTTAAATGGCATAAAACCTGTCCAGGATTGTGTCACTGTCAATTTTAGGCCTTTAATCTAAGAGTATTTAATTTTCATTTTATTATTGTTCCTATTGGTGTTAAGCTTATAACATAGCATTAACAACTTAAGTTTGTATCATGCTTTAGTTTAATTTAAAAAAGGGCTTGCCAGCTTTCTTAAGCATCAACGACACTGTCATATCATAATTTTAAAATTCAGTTGGATGTCTAAAACTGCCCCCCACAAACAATCCATCTCTTAAATTTTATTTTTTGAACACAAACAGGTTTAAAGTTGAGACTTATGTGCGGCTGAGGCGCGATGTTGAGCACTGGTTTTAAACCTAACAACTGCAAACAATACTTGCATTTAGTACATACTACAGCCACGTGATTATAGAGTTTTTACTTTACACCCAGAAACAAAATTATTTTTAAGACTAAGATTTTAAATAGACAAAAAATATTCTTTGACCAGACAAGAATGGATAGTTTCCACATTTGGGGCATTTTCTCAGAATATAACAGGTAAAAGAATGTGGCTTAACTTTTGTGATTTAAAAAAAAAGTAGCTAGTTGGTCCTTTTAGTAAGTAGTAGATGTAAAATGATCCATAGAATTTAGATATGCAATCGGTTTTGTGTAGACCTCTTATTTTGAAGTAATTTAAGTTTTTAAAAAAATTAAGTTGGTTTTAAGGTACTAAAATGCAACAAAAAAAACAAGAAAATTGCCATTATAAACAAAAATAGTAAGACCTTTAATTTGACATCTTACTTTTTGAATTCTGTTGAGTAATTGTTGAAAAAATCTATTTTGTTGAACCCTGGTGAATCAAAACTTTGAACTTTGGGAGCTTGTCATGAATGGGTTAAAGAAAAATCACAAAAGTTAGGACATATTCTTTAACTAAAATTATTTTTTTTCTAAGAACATAGATGTATTATAGTAGAATAAAACTGCTTTTACTTCTCATTTTTGAACTAACAGTAATTGAAAATTATTTCTGGTCGCTCTATGTAGATTTAGAATGTCTATGTGTAAGGTGTCTGTTTATCTGTCAAACTACCTACACCTTACCATATCTTAGCTGTTAATCCCATTTTAAAATCATTTGCTGATACAAGTAAAGTTTTCATTCATAATTTAGTTGAATAAAATTTATATTTAAGCCTTTAACTGTTAAAGTTTTTCATCCTTATTGTCCATTTATTTAATTTATATTAAATATTTGTTCTAGTTTGTACTTTGTACACAAATCTTGGAGTGGAAGCCGTTGCCCATGGAATAAATGAAACAGAAGTGACAACAGGTACATTGTGTGATTGTCCGTTTTAGGTGCTTGCTTACATGTGAAGACTGGAGCACCAAACCCCCCACCCCTGCTTAATTTGGAATAAAATTGAAAATAAGGGGGGTGGGTAGTTTTTTTTGACCGAGAAACTGCTAGAAAGTACAGTGTGGGCAATCAACTTAATCTATGTATTCCACAGAGAAAAGGCATGAATGGGAGAGGGGGTAGGCAGAGCATTATAAAGGTTGCGTGATTTCAAAGGTTTCTTGATTTTCCTATGTTATCAAGTTTCATGTTTATTGTATGTTACATTAAATTTTTTCCTGATATCCCTTCCTAATTTTTTGAGCTTCGCTACTTATGGATGTTATCATCCTTGTAAATTTTTGTGGTACCCAAAGTATCATAAGTAATCTATTATAATACTTTGGATACCACAGTAATTTACAGTCCTAAATGCCTAATAAGATGCTGTTATATTACTTTGGGTGCCACAGTAATTTACAGTCCTCAATGTCTAATAAGATTTTGTTATAATACTTTGGGTAACTCACTAATTTTCAGTCCCCAATGTCCAATGAGATGCTATTATAATACTTTGGGTACCACAGAAATTTTCAGTCCCCAATGTTCAATGAGATGCTGTTATAATACTCTGCCTACCCCCTCTCTTCTCATGCCTTTTCCCTGTGGAATACATGGATTAAGTTGATTGCCCACACTGTACTTTCTTGCAGTTTTCTTGGCAAAAAATTTATCCCCCCCCCTTATTTTTAATTCATTCCAAATTAATGGGGGGTTAAAAACTACCCTCCCCTTATTTTTATACCCCCCCTTATTTACATTTTTTTCAAAATTAAGCAGGGGGGGTTTGTTTTCGGTGCTCCAGTCTTCACATGACATGTATGCAAGCACCGGTTTGTATGTCTCTAAACAAAGGTTGTTGTATTTCTATCTGTGTTGTGAATCTCTTCTTTTTTATTGAGATGTTTTGTGGGGTTTGTACTACTGTACACAAAAAGACAAAAATATTTTTTTTATCATAAAATGTAGGTATATTTTTAAAAGCAAAGCTTTTCTATAGTTAGGGTCGGTCCGTACTTCTGTCTGTCTGTCCATCCGTACGTCCGTCCAAGACGGATAGCTTTTTTTTGTTAATTTATGCATGTTAGAATTGTCCTATCGATCTCAAACTTTGCATGGTGATTCCTGTGGTAGTTAGGTACGATTTAGAAAGCATAGCAACTCTATAATCATTACCAGAATGTCCGTACATACATTTTAAACATGTTGACTTTTAAATTTTTTAACAACATATTTTTAAGTGATCTAATTATCCAATTGTTCTGATTTTTGGTACAATGAATCCTGGGACAACAAAGTACAATATTATAAGCAAAGCAACTCTATAATCAAGTCCTGAAAATGTAAGTATGTCCATAAACATTATCCTGTATCAAGCATCAAATTTACTTACAATTTTACTTCGACTCTTATAGATTTATATTTTGATTATTCAGTTCTGACAATATACAAGTGATAATGTCCTACCGTTTCAGTGCTTCGCTTTTATGGATGTTGTCATCCATGTTATTTCACAACTATTTTAGCGCAGCTACTTTAGAATTATGTAATGGACTTCCGTCCTTCTGTCAAAGTTTGATACCCTTTTAATGTATAAACATTATACTTACTATATAATTGATTACTGCCAATAGTTTACATATAAAGCCGAATATCAGGCTATATAACCTTTTATATTCTACAACAAATAACCCTACTTTTAAAATTCTAAATAGCTTTAATTTTCTTTGTTTTGAAGCTAGAAGAATATTTTTTGAGAGAATGTTAATTTATAAAAAATTTTATATTAGAAATCTCATAACATAATTTCGCTTCAGCATTCGGTCGGCGGGTAAGCGCTAGGCAGATTTTTATGTTATATCAATATCTTATTAATCTGATCTTTGGATTACTGCTTCCTAATACAACAAGGTACATGTTATAAGCAAAGCAACTCTATAATCAAGTTCTAATACTGTTAGCATGTTCTTAAACAGTATCCTGTATCTAAACAGTTTAGAAACAAAACATCTTACAATTTTGTTTTAACATTTATATTCTACTTAATTATTAAGTTCTGACACTTTATAATGATAATGTTCGTTTGTCCTACCGTTTTAGAGCTTTGTTTTTATGGATGTTGTCATCCTTGTTTTTTTTAATTCAGCAGATAAGCAGAGTAAGGGTATATATGTCTTTTGGTAAAAAGAAGAGGTCATAATTTATCTACCATTTATATAAAGATTCTATCCAATAGTTCATTAGTATTCAACTGATTAAATAAAATTCAATTAACATTGCTAAACTTACAAAGAATTGATTATATTAATTAATTTCTTTTGATGAAAGGATCTATTTTTGATTCGTATAAATTATTTTCTCTTCAGATATTAGGAGGAGAGAAGAAAAAGATTAATTAATGATCATTTCTTTTAATAAAAACTTTTTTTTTTTTTATAAATTATAGATTAAGAATTTAGAAATTATTACCAATTCTGGATATAAAATATAAATTATAAATTATAGATTAAGAATTTAGAAATTATTACCAATTCTGGATAGAGAAAAATAATTTTGAAAAACTATAGAAAAAATGTTGAATTAAAGCAATCTAAAAATCTCAAGAAATCTGTAAAAATGTAAGGGATAGAAGATAAAATTACATTTAGATCATTTCTAGGCGTTGCTACAAAAGTCCAACTCTACAAAAGACCAACACCTACAAAAGACCAACTAGGCGTTGCTACAAAAGACCAACTAGGCGTTGCTACAAAAGACCAGCACCTACAAAAGACCAACTCTACAAAAGACATTCAAAAAATCGTAATGCTAGAAGGTCATGGCCGCAGAGCTCGGCCCCCTGGCCTATAACCTAACCTAACCTATGTATGAATGTTTAATGTACATTAACTTATTTATAGTTTAGAATTTCGTAGATTTTACAAAATGTGGTTAGTAGATTTTTTTCAAATTTTTTTTTACAATATTTAGGTAAGGTTAGGTTAGGATATAGGCAAGGGGGCCGAGCGCCCGCGGCTAGGTAGGCCAGGGGGCCGAGCAATGCGGCTATGTATTGATTATGTATTACTTTATCAATAAATCTGATGTTTATATAACAATATATAGGTGTTGGTCTTATGTAGGTGTTGGTCTTTTTTAGGTGTTGGTCTTTTGTAGAGTTGGTCTTTTGTAGCAACGCCCATTTCTAAGCTACCAAGGGCACAACTTTACCGTTAACAAAAATGGGAGGAAGGTATAATTATTCCCCCCTCCCCTGTCATGTTTTAAATGGACTAACAAACTTTCTGGTAACGTTTATAGAGTTCATACGCTTTCTATATCGACGGATGGACTGACCCTAATTATAGAAAAGCTTCGCTCTTGAAAATATAAAACCCACATATTGATCAATCTTTAAAAACTCCATCATGTACAATGTACATTTATTGTATAGTTTATAAAAAAAACACTAGTAACTGCGCCCCAAGCATCTAGGGACTTTGACTTCAAAGGGTCAAAAAGGGGCAAGAAAAATATCCTAAAACCATTCAAAGATTTAAGTCTAAAAAAGAAACATTTATAAACCATACCGGGACCTACGTGAAGCTTCTCTTAAAGGTAGAACTCAATCAGTTCCATAGTTATAGAAATCTTAAGCATTAGACAAAAAAAAACCTTACTACTTTATATAACCCACATATTGACCAATCTTTTCTAAACTCTATTATGTACATTTATTGTATAGTTTATCCGGCCTAGGAATGGTAATCTCATAATACACAAGGATATGTCAAAACCATTTGCTCCATACACATACACTTACACACGCACATATACACATACACTCACAGACATACATACACACACACACATACATACACACATACTAGCAAATTTTACACAAAAGTACACTTTTTTAGTTTTATATTATGATAATTTTATATATAATTTGATAATAGTTTTTTTTGCATCGTATTATAAACAGCTTTCCGTGGATATAGAATGTACAATTACAAGATTAAAACCAGTTTTTTAGCCCCGAGGTGCCTAAGGCACGGGCTAAAAAAACTGGTTTTAATCTTATGGTTATACATTTTTATATTCGTAGGAAGCTGGATATAATACGATGCTAGACATAGTTTTTTTTGTATGGATGAGAACCGGTTCTTATCCACCGGATTCGAATGAATACGAGAAAAAATATGTATTCTCTTTTTTTTACTAGGAAGTTACACAGAAATAGTCTAAAAAGATTTTTAAATTTTTTTGTGTAATTGGTTGATTGATTATCACGCTTAATATTCAGTTGTCTGCGGATAGGAAATTAATCATCATACAATATAATTAATTTCTTTTTTTATTGTGGAAATCTTTATTGTGGAAATCTTTATGCAAGCCTATGTTATATATGTTTTATCACGGTTTATAACCGGTTTTAATACAGCAGAAACAAATCGGAATCGAAGCAGAGAAATTCCTTTTCTTAAAAATTTTTATGTAAATTTTCAAAAGCAAATCAAATGCGTTGCTTATGTCAAAGTGTTGTTAAATTTGATCATTTGATTAAAGGATGTATGTGCATCTGTCCCTTAAGATCCAACTAACACAGGACTGATTTGATCCCCCTTTTCAGCTATCATACCCTTCAGATCATACAACTATATTATAATGGTTTTATGCTATTTTTGGGGAGTAAGATAATAGCAATTTAAAACACATCCTCCTCTCTCGGTATGAGGCTATTATTAACGTGGTAATATATAATATATTTTTTTTTATATATTTCTACCATAATCTACGAAATCAATTTAAAATAAAAAAATATTAAAATTTCTTTTTTTTAAGGATGGCTGCGTTTCTAACAATGCAAAAAAATATACCCCACAAATACACACAATCTACACACACACACACACTCACACACATACACACACAGTCACACATAATCTATTTACTATCGGGTTAAGATAACTGACATTGATAACAAAGTGAGTGTGTGTGGGGGCTTGGGGGGGGGGGGATAGGTGATAAGGTTATCAATGAGGGGGAATTTTAGTCTCTGGGGAATATTTGTTAAGGGAGGTAGGTTACCACCCCCCATTCATAGTCATCAGGGAGGAAGGGGACATTGGGATGTTTATTACACTAGTCCCCAAAGTTTTATAATAACTTTTTTAAATTTTTTGCTAATAGCTTATGGGACTTTTTGATTAGTTGGTTCATTTAGTTGAGTGTCAAACCTTTCAGCCTTAGTTGTAATCTACAGACAGGGTATATTTGTGTATAGTTCAGAGAATGTACATTTGTCTTATCCCTTTAGATCCCTGTATAGTCATACTATCTCCTGTTTACTTTGATATACAATATACCAGTTACACCATACTTCTTAATACAATCAAGACTTTATACAATTAGTCAATTTGTGAGTATCGCAAGATTTTTTTTTTGAGGGTGGGGGGGGTGTTGAGAAATGGAAAAAAGGTTAAAGTTGAAGAATATGCCGGGCCCCCGCCCCCCCCCCCCCCCCCGTACAAAAAATCTAAAATAATAAA
>LS056486.1:0-12219 GCA_900241095.1 Acartia tonsa
ATAAAATTCACCGCCCCCCCCCATACAAAAAACAAAAACAACCAAACCCTCCGCCTTTTAAAATTTTAACCAACCGAACCCCCCCCCCCCCAAATAACCTGATTTTTCTTAAAAAGATTTGGCAGGTAATTTCATTAAATTTCTGCATAAGATGTAGAATTAAAAGCAACTTTTTTTTTATCATCGAATTGACTATAGACATCAATCCTAATATAGAATTAAGTAACAGGATGTCTTTCTGTCTTGTAGCAAAGGGTTTAGTTCTACTTTGCAGTTGTTTGTCCAATAAAGGTTTATTTCTTTTTGGGGGAATGTACCTCAACGCCCCCAAGAAATCTAACCCATAGAAGAAAACTATTTGAAAAAAAAAACTAAAATCAAAAGTGGAGGGTCGAATCCCCCAACTCCCTCACTCAATTGCGCCCAGAGAGGCCCGCTAGCGGCGTAGCCGCTAGTATATTTGTAACTTAGTTAAGGAGAAGCTGCACCTTAAAAAAATTTGAAGATAGTTTATTTTATTTGAAAATGTGCCACTAGATTTTTAACCACAATTTTTACAACAGAAGAAGAGCTGAAGATAAGAATTTTAAAATTTTCCCTTTGACGCTTTATAGCCCAGTTTTGTTAAATTAAAAATGTAAATTTTATTTTAACCAAGGAGGTAAAAAAAGCAAAGTAGCGTAATTTCTTGTCTTTAAGCTAATACAAAGCGCAGCTACTTGATAAGTAAGGTTTTATGAACAAAATGATTTATGACATTTTAATTTTTTGATGCTTTCCCGTCGAAGTTCCTCTTTAGCACTGAAACCTTATTTAAAAATAGAGGAGAGGTGTTTTTTAACTTACTCCTCCTAACCCTAACTCTGCAGGGCCTTTACCTGCGTTGTCCTAAACCTGCGGGGACACCCATTGCCTAATATAACATAACCTGATAACCAAACACATAACAACTACCCTTGCCCTTATTTTCAATTGATTTAAAAAAAGGGGAAGGGTTTCCGTGCTCAACAGTCACTTGAAGGTAATGTTCATTATTACTGCGCTACTCCTGATATCCTAACTTTTCTAGATAAGATCCCCTGATTAAAAATACTTAGCTCAGCAAAATATTTTCTTCAGCCTCCTTCAAATACAAATTGTGGAAAAAAACAAGGATGACAACATTCATAAAAGCGAAGATCTAAAATCAGTCGGCAGGAAAAACGAACATAAGCAGAATATGATGTATATGTCTAAACAAAATTGTATGTAAAACTGAACTTGAATGCATGTTACTGAACCAACTGACATTCGTAGGACTTGATTATAGAGATGCTTTGTTTATAAATTTCTTGTACCTTGTTATACTAGGAATCATACTTTAATAATCAGATGAATAGGATTATTATATCATATAAAAATTGTCGCAGAAAAAGTTTCAAAATCAAAGTTGGTAATGATTATAGAGCTTTGCTTTACAGACTTACGGACATACCCAAATTGTAGAAAAGCTTCGCTTCCGAAAAAAAAATGGGGAAATACTAATTTTAGTTTATGATGATAGAGGTCGTAATTTGTTCAGCCCTGCAATCACACTTTTCACCACTATACTGGGAGGAAGGGAGGGAGGAAGACACAAATTTGGTGCTCAAATTTTGCAATGATACTAAAAATATTTTTGTTAATTTTATTATTTTCTCTCGGCGCTAAAGCTTCGCTCGTAAACATTGCTGTAATAGGTTCCTGGGAAATATTTACTACATTTTCAAAAACTAGTTGCTCCGCCCCTATTCTTTGGGTAGGACGTAAGAGTAAAAAAAAAATAGTCTAAATCCAACCCCAGACAATTAGAAAGCTTTACTAAAGAGTACTTATCCTTCGGAACAGCTACCTTCCGAGATCTTACGCTCCAGATAAAAACCTTACTACTTTACATTATAAGATATCTTTTTAAATAAATATCGCTGATGAGAGATTTATAAAGAACAATATCAATATCAATGTAAAAGGTACTTTTTTTAGGGTTGGACAACTTAATCATTATTTTCCACAATAAAATTTTAGACACTTCAAAAAATTATGCATATTGAAAGCTCACACTTTTCCGCGAAAAAGATATAGGTTTAATTAACCATTTTAATGTCCCCGGGGATCCAAAAAGACCGAAGATTGTTAAGATTGAGAAAAAGTCCATCGTATGAAACTGACTCCCTTATGAATATTCGCAGCTTTGACAGACAGATGGACGTATGTCATTCTACTTTATACTATGGATTTTTAATTTTATATAAAAATATCACATTAAATACCAATTTTGAAAAAAATCGTTTTGCCAAAAAAATCAACATTGTTTCTTTTAGGAACCTTTTTTTTTGTTTATTTGGCCTTAAAGTATCAAAATAAAAAAAAAACTAGGCCAAAGAAATTTTGTTTTGAGAAAAGCTGAAACTATTTATGACCCAAAATTTGTTATGATATGGTAGTAAATGCCTATTTAGTAAATAAGTGAAAAATTGTAAATTATTATCTTTTGCCTAAATCAAAACAATGATTTTTGTTGCGAAGCTACTATACAACTAGGGAATTCCTTATATTCAAATACCAATTGATAAAATATCTGCAATTTCCTTGTTGGTAGTCGGATTTTAAAATTCATGGTTGCTTAAAATTATAAAAAGTCATAATTGGTAATTCAATGACAATTTATTCCATAAAATGCTGTAAACTTCGTTTCTTTTGAATATATAATGGTTCTTTTTCATTAATTTTACAACAGCTATGAGAAATTTTCAAACTTATCTAATGTTTTTATCTTTAGTTATAAGTAAATGGCTAATAGAATGTTAATAGGTAAAATTGTTTTAAATTATGGTCAGTTCACTAATTGACAATTTTTATGAAATAAACAAAATAAGCTTCAATAATTATTTAAGAGAAGTACTTTTTATACATTAGCAGTTAAGCCTCTAGAAGCCTCTAGGAATTATGGGAAGAAAAGTTGACCCTCTTCTTTTTCATTTGTTTGGGTGGTATGGAAATTTTTTCAGGGGCAGTTTCTCATAGAAGGTTCTCTCCACAGAAATGATTAAAAAGCTTCACTGCAAAGGAGAACCATTTCGGTTCAAAGGTTAGCGAGATTTTAAGTTACAGACACAAATACACACATCCTGTTATTTTTCTTATAAAGATTCATGTATTTTTTCCCCTAATGAATAATTTATCTTTAAATTTTCATGATCTTTGAATATTTTTTTTACAGATAAATATCATCTAGAAATCATGAATAATATACAAAAGAACAGAGTAGGATATATCCATAAGTAGCGCAGCTTTAATAAAGTCCTAAAAGATGTTACTCTGGAAACATAGTCAAATAGTTTTATTACTAAATATGTCATTTTAGTTAACCTTTAGTTTAGCTTCCTTTGAATCATAAAATGGATTTACTTACTCGCATTTACTTATTATTTAGTATCTTAATTGATAAATTATATAAATAATAATAAAATAGAGAATAAGGTTTGACTGATAGGTAGTCAGAGAATATTAAATAACATTCAAAATTCATTTTATTTTGACGTTCACATTTTAAAGTCTACAATGAATTAGGAATAGGGGGATAGGACAATGTAAAAATATTAGTATTTTCTTCAATATCATAGACTGTATAAAAACAATCCAAAAAATTTAAAGCAGATTAATTTGGTTTCATTGATCTATCAATTCCACCCTGCAGGGTGTCTGTTCATTTCCGCACGTTTATAATACCAAAAAAATAGCGGCTACGCTCCTAAGATCTAGAGGCTCTATAATAGAAATGACAGAGAGGGGCTAGAAAACCTTCCCAAGAGTTAACTCTGTAAACGAAATAGCCCAAAACAAGCACAGGACCTCTGTGAAGCTTACCTAAAAAAGAGAACAAAATCAGTTTAGTAGTTATTGAGATCATAAGCATCAGGCAAAAAAGTACACATCTTGATTTTTTTGCGAATATAAAACATTATGCAGTTGTGATAAAATGCGACAGTGAGGGCTCACCACAATGCAGTAAATATCAAGTTTTACAGAAGCAAAACTTTCATAACTCCTGCAAACTAAACAGCTTTAAACAGCAAAATATGTAATCTAAGGATAAATGAAACACTGCTATGAATTTTCTTTTTCTTTATAGAAGCGCAGCTTCCCTATAATTAGGGTATGTCCGTCTATTATACCTTGTAAATTGTAAATTCTTTGTTCTTGACGGATTTTTCAAATTGTAGAACATATGATGCTTACCTGAAACTGTCATATGAAGTGGTTTATTGCTAACTCCTATTGCTAATCTGCTTAGAAACCTAATAGCATGTCTTTCATTAAAAAAAAATATATAAGCTTGTTATTGTTGCGCTACCAATGAACATATATATCCATGTTCTTTTGTTTTGCAGAATACATATTGGGAAAATTAAACTTGTGATATTTAAATATTCAAAAGACAATTTATGGAAATTGATGCCAGAAATAAAGTAGGGAGGGAGGGAAAAAGGGAATAGTAAAAGGCAAATAATATGTAAAGGTGTTCGATCACGTTCGCATATTAAAACAATAGCAAAGTGAATCTTAATATTAACAAAATAGCAAAATAATTAGGAAGGAATAAGGGGGGGGGGTGAAATGTGATTGAAGGAAAGGAGAAGGTGAGGTGGTTTGTGCTGTTGTAACAATTTATTAATTACAGGCGGAATTGTTTGCACATCAATAATATAATTTGAATTAAGAAAGGTAGTGGAAAAAAGAACAATAAAGTATTACATAGTAATAATATAGAAATCTATAAACAATTTGTTATTACTATGGTTCAGATTGGTTAAGTAATAATTGCCTTTAAGAAGACACTGTATTAATAACGTTCTTTTGTGAATTTTCGGTCAGTCAAACAGACATACAGACAAACAATAGTTATACAAAAGCTGCATTTTGAGAAAATATTTAGATATCTTTTCTATTTAAATTTTATGTACTTGAAATAATAAATAAGAATTTGATCTTTAAATATATTGTGACATAGAGAATGATAGAACTAGGGAAATAAAATATATAGGATCATTTCGAATATACGAAAAAGTCATTTAAAAAAAAGCTGCTAGCGGTCAAACTGATGAGCGAAAAAAACTACGTTTTGACATAGTTGTAGCCAGCATTATAATCTGAGATTTGTAATCTCAATAATGCACATGAAACTCACAGGTCACAAAAACGCGCAAAAAAGACACTAATTTATTCTAGCCGCGCGTATTCATGAATCATGGATGTGGCTGTACCCTTTGCTTTTTGGTTGCCAGCAGGTTTAAGCTGTCAAAATGGACCTGACCCTGTATATGTAACTCGATCCTAGAATCTAGATATCTTTAAATGTTCTATGAGGGAGGGGGGATAACATAAAGTAATATCGGAGCTGGTTATAAAAAGAGAAGGACAATTAAAATACCCTGTTCAACTTTAAGTGTTGGTATTGTATCAACAAAGAAAATAAATGCAATGAATTAAGTTGTCATATTGTCTATTTCAAAAATGGATATGTTTTGCCATCATTTAAATTTACGTCGTTCAAATAGCAATATATAAAAGTGGTGATGGCTGACAAACTATCAACATTGTGGTTTGTTTTAAAAATTTCAACGATATTGTATTAAATAAAGTGATCAAAACTGACATATCATTGATACTATAACTACAGTTATATGCTAATTCAATGACAAAAAAAGGGCAATGTCAACACAATACATCTAGGTTTAACAGGGATTGGGGGGAGATTCATTCTCTTATCATTGAGAAGAATATTTGAAAAGGGAACATAAAACCCATAAAAACTTTAATTAAACCAGAAAAAAGAAGAAAATCTACATTTTGCAATTTTTAAATGGTAATATAAAAAAAACTTTGCCTGAAAAGACACAATTTATTTTATTTAATATGATTATTATTCATTAAAAGGCTGACAACAAGGACAATTTTTTTCATTAGTATTAAGCAAAAACAAGCCAATAAAAAAGTACATAAAATAAAATAAATCCGCGAATTTTAAAAACGCGGGACATCGAAAGTAAGAGTAAGATGCATACCATGGCCCCAAATCAGATGTACAATATTGTACAGTTGTTTACATCCCCTCCCCCTCTTCATCTTCATGCTAGGAAAGGTGTAAAACCCACATTTTGGTCCTTAACAGTTAGGACTTGCAGGTAAGAGATGTGCAATCAATGAGTTGGTTATCTTACTGTAGTTATTTAGTCCTTTGACAAGTATTTTCATTTTCTTAGTTATTTTAATCAATACCAATGGCATTAAAACATGACATTGCTTATGGAGATCTGTAGGTGCCACTTGAAAAGAATCCCTTTGATAGACAACTATAGGACGTACGGACATGTATTAGTTATAGAGTAGTTACACTATTATGAAGTTGATAAGAGGTAGAACTCCAGAAAGTCATATCTTAACGATGTCATAAAAATAGTTTTTATCTCTCTGTGAGCCCCTAACCTAAAAAGCGGTCTAGAATGCTAAATAGGAGAGTTGAAAGAATTTACTTTTTTTTCTAGTAGCGCAGTTACTCGTAAACTAGGGTAGGTTTGCACATCCATCTGTGTAGAGGGAGAAAGTGTCTCAAAAAGTCAGCCATGTGACGTCATAAAAATGAGTGATTATCCATCTCTTTTTTGGGGGGTATCTTTACCACTTCTTCTCTCATCTACCTCATTTTTATGATTTCACATGGCTGATTTTTGAGACCCGTCCGTAGAAAAAGCACAATATTGGCGGCTTTTATATTGAAATTTGTTTTATTTTACTGTTAAACACTTTACTGTTCTTTACTGATTTTATCCTGTTTTTGGTAAACTTTACTTGGACGTAACTATTCTTGTTTTTCTTTTTGTTAAGATAATGTATTTAATTATTGATAGCATCTTTTTAAATGTTGAAAAAAAACTATTTTAAGATGCCTAATAAATTTATTTTCCCAAAATTGTTTATCCGTAGACTAAAAAATCTTGGTCATTTTTAACTTTAATCCTAAATTGTCTCTATCCATTTTTTATAAACAAAACTAGGATAGCAGCATCCATAAAAGCTTAGCTAAACTAGGACATAGAATTAACATCTTTTTATCTGTTATATATATTCTAAATTTTTTTTTATTGCTTTTGGACTTACTACCATTTTGGTCGTTTTTTATAAAGATGCTACGCTTATACCATCGAACCATATTGTCCTTGGAATCCCCATATAATTGATCAAAATCTATAGTAAATTGAAACATATCAAATTTTGGTTTAGAATAGTTGTTACTAGATAAACTGACCAACCGATAAAGACTAAATATTTAGTTACTTTGCTTCGAAGGTTGTACTTTTTTTGTCCTACGATATTTTTTACTAGATTTAAAATCAACAGGACGATTTTACCATGTCATCTGAAATATATTTAGGAAGGAAAATTACACTTTAAATATAGAATAGTCTTGCATTGAAAAAAAACCTTCTCCTTTATGTATATATATCATCTCCCTCCCTGCGCGTATGGTGGACTCAATTAATTTTTTTGTAAGCTGCTTTGTTAGTTGATTATCTTTATATCCTGACCTGTCACATGTAATTATACACATTTTTTACTAACATTTCAAATGACATTTTTGAGCTTAAATTGAAACAGAATAGGCGAGCAAGCTAGCTAGCTGGGGCGAGGCACTCAAATAGAAAATGGACAAACATACACACAGAGACGTGTGCATAAAGAATGGACATTGTTTATTACAGGAAATTCGCAAAAAAATAAAATTTAGCGCATTTAAATTGGCCGCGCGATTTTTATATGCATTTCCTATTTTTAAAGGCCTTATTGTAATTAAACAAAGTGTCTCAAAAATCAGCCATGTGACGTCATAAATGTGAGAGAAGAAGAGGGAAAGAAAACCCCTAAAAAAGAAATGGATAATTATTAATTTTTATGACGTTACATGGCTGATTTTTGAGACACTTTGTCCAGTTACGGCCTTATTAAGTTGGTTTAATTGAATGCAGATTGGCCAGCCGTTTTGCTTTGAGATGCATTTAAAGTTATTAAAACTGTGAATTTAGAACTTAATCTTATTTTTTAAAATTATAAAATAAAGATAAACTCTAAAATTATTAGTCTCAGCTCATGAGTGACATTAAAATTAAATTTGAGAGGAGGAAAGTAAATAAAAAGGAAGGCATATGCTTTTAAAAAGTAGTCAGGGAGTGAGAGGACAATGGCGTTATTAATTAATGCACACTGCTTCAATTGTTCTATTCTAATACTTTTAAAAAAGAAGTAGTCAACTATTATCATTGCATTACAAATGGACAAAATTATCCTTAATGAATTTAATTTATTTGATGGAAAACTATTTTTCTATTCCTAGTCCCTTTACCCACAGAAACTTAAGTAGTACAAAAGGTATTGGGGGAAACAAAATTAAGAAAAGGGAAGTTTAAGATTATTTTTTTCAGGAAGAAAGGGGTCAATGCCTATACAATTAATTTATAATCATTCTTTCCCTAAAACCAAAAACATAATTTAGAACATTAAACCTTTTGGGGATGATTATTTCTCTTTCAATGTCCTATACCTGAATCCCTGAAAAGTTAAAGTTTATTTTCTTTTTTTGTCATCTCATAATGAAATGTGAAGGGAGGGCATCCCATGTGAGGGTGGGGAATAGTTTCCGCCTAAGAATTATCATTGTAAAAGTTTCATAATTACCACAAGACAAATAGCAAAAAAAGGTTGTGTTTAATAAAGATACAAAGAAACTAAGGGAAAGGCCAACTTGTGCTGTTTAAATAATTTTCGCAACTGAGGACTTGGGAGAAGATCATTTGCATAAGTGATGGAACACCATCATATGAACATTCCAAAAATACCTGTATAATTTTACACTGGACAAAAACAGGCAAATTTTAACAGAATAATACGATTCCCTGAAAATTTTAATTAATTTTTGAATGCTTGACCCAGCAATAAATGTCAAAAGCTTTTTTTGTTGTTTGAAGCGCAGCTACTCTAAAAGTTTTTATATCATATGCAGGTTATGAATTTTCCAATTGCAAGAATAATCATGCCAGAATCGGCCAGTGACCAAAACAATCTGTTTATATTAAATCAGTTATTTAGAAGATATTGTATCGAAATCAGTTAATATGCCAAAAAATATCAGATGGTTATACACTATTAATTTCTAAAGCGCAGTACTTTAGAAACTTCTTTTAAATTTTTTAAAGTTCTTCCAGAGATACGGAAAGTATCATGAATGACGTCATAAAAATACGTCTAAAAGGGAAGGATGAGAGGAGAAGAGGGAAAAGAAACCCCCAAAAGAGATGGATTTAGAAATATTGTTATGACGTCAGACATGACACTTTTCGTATCTCCAGAAAATCCCTAATCTAAGACGTAAACGTCCTTGTTTTTTTTATAACCGTAGTTTCTTCCAATTATTCTCAAAAGTAAGAAATTTAATATTTTAACCAAAAAAAGAACAAGATGAATAAATTTAAAGGGCGTATTTTTTTATTATTTCAATACCATAAAAAATGAAAATTAATGCCCAACATTAAGTGTATAAAGAAAGCATAAATCAAGCCTAATGCAGCGCGGACAAAACATGACAACAATGTTTTAAGTAGCGAAGCTACTCTATAAGTTGCATGCATCTGTTAATTAGTCCGTTTGGCTGCCTGTAGTTTGAATAACAGATTGTATAGGTGTATATACAGATAACTACCTCCCCCCTTTTCCAATGACCCTTTTCGTCTGCTAGCAAATTGATTTCTGCTACTTGGCTGTGTTAATATTCCCGACACCATTTGTGAATTTTCAAAGAACCAATTGAGAGTCGGCACAAGGTAATTGGGATAGGGAAAAACAGTTACTTAACCCCTGCCTCCTCCATTATTTTACTTTAATTTTACAGTAATAATTTTGTGCTATATTTAGCTTATTATTCAAAAAGCTATCCTACATTTGGACGTATTATTCATCCTTATTGTACTTTTTTCCTCTAAACAATTTGGACTGAAGACAAATGTGTTGATGACAAGTTTATTTATTGTATGAATTTAATAATTTATTCATACTTAAGCTTCAAGTTCCATTTAAGGATGGTTCTGCCATGCAGATAAATCAGAAACAGGGCTGGATAGGAACTTACCTTGAAACAAAAATATGTTCATTTGTGATGAAAATAGATATAAAATACGTGGATATTGAGACAAGGGGATTTTTATCGTCTGTTTATGTTGCTAATATAGTCCTCAGATATTGTTCATTCATGGTTAGGATAAGGGATGGGGGGGGGGGGAGATTAGGGGTTATCGGTATAATAGCCAGCTGGGAGATATATTTGATCAGGGCAAGCAAGAATCTCTCACAATAAAAGCGCAGCAATAACAAGATAATATTTCGACAAGCAATATTATAAAATAAAATTAGTTCAATATTTTTATAAATTAATGTGATAATTTTTTTACTAATATGCTATAAACAAATATTGAATTCACGTTAACTATGGAAAAGTAAATGTTATCAACAAAGAAAATCATATTAGTAAGTAAATAACCGGCTATTGTATAACCGAAAAGTTAAAGGCAACATGGTTTTCTGCAGAGACACATAACTGAACCTGTTAGTCTAAGAGGCCCGTATTTACCCCTGAAAAGTTAGACAATAGTAAATTTAAGATTGGTATCTTCTCCCCCTGGCTAAAAACCAATCATACGTCACCAATATTTTAAGATAAAATATCGAGGGCCATTATCCTTAACCTTTTTGTATTTCTGTGTCTCTCTTTTTAAAAGTGTGCGGCTCCAACGACAAAAATGTATAAGCCAAAAAATAAATAAGATACATATATTGAAAACCTAACAATTTACAGTTATACAATTGCTTACAATACATAATGCTTAATATAAAAGCACATTTTAAAGTAATTCGCAAAACTGTTTAAAAGGACAAAACGTGTGAGAAATAAAATTCAAGCTTTAAATCAATATTATACTTTGTTGTTACAGGAATCCTTATGCCATGGATGAAATTGATAGAATAGGACAATTCTGAAATAATAAATAAAAGTCTTTGCTAAAATTTAAATTGATGTATAAAACCCAGAACAATGAACCATTTATGTTTCCAAAACTTTTAACCACAGACGAAATAGCATAGAGAGAAAAATAGTTATTAAAATCATTCCATAGATGAATAATAAGTCGCGGATTAATAATTCTTTCTATCAAGTCTTACAGGAGATTCTATTTTTAAAATCAAGTATTTTTTTGTCTGAGTCTTAAAATTTCTATAACTACTGAACTGATAGAGTTCTCCTTATCAGGGAAGATTCACATAGGTCCTGGGATGGTTTTATGTTATTTATTTTTAGTTTTATGTTATTTTTCTGCCCCCTTCTTACCCTTTTGAGTAAAGAGCCCCTAGATGCTATGGGCGAATCTGCTAGTTGTTGATAAATGAAAACAAATATGTCCAATCTATAAATTATTTCCCCCCGAAATTGATGTTTGCAATAAAAGTACAATAATCAAAACATATATTTTCCACAAATTGAAAAAAAAACTGGCAATTTCACATCAAAAGAACGTGGACCACCACAAATATTTCTTTGGAAAGGGACTCTTTTTATGCTTAATTTAGGTTATGTTAAAAAAGAGAGTAAAAAAGATACCCGCAAAAGAAGGTACCTACGGTAAAAAGACACTGCAGGGTAAGAGCCGTTTTAATCAGTCTAAAGCAAGATGAGGGTCGGGGGTTAAATCAACGTTTTAAGGGGTTTTATCCAAAAAAACCTAGTGGTTATTCTTATATATTTTTCTATACATTGGATATCCATTTATAATATAAACATACTAATATTATTTTATTATCACAATGTGGATTTATGGCTTAAAGGGGGTAAAAAACCGAGGGTAGGAGTTTAATATGATCTTTTGTTATTAAAAATAGACTTTTTGACTATTACAAAAAGTTCGATATATTTTTTATTATTTGATAACTTTGATGACTTTAACAACGTTTTTGATATTTTTAATTTAAGTTTGATTAGTGTGTAATGTAAAATATCTTAAACTACTAGAATGATAAATTTTTGGACAAACCCCAAACTGTCCAAGTTTTGAGCAAGACGATTCCAGTTACGTCATATACGTTTCGGGAAAGAAAAAGGGA
>LS056487.1:0-12219 GCA_900241095.1 Acartia tonsa
TATAGTAACAACCTGAGATAGTATCCATACATAGAAACCTCCAAGGAATAATTATATAGTAACAACCTGAGATAGTATCCATACATAGAAACCTCCAAGGAATAATTATATAGTAACAACCTGAGATAGTAGCCATACATAGAAACCTCCAAGGAATAACAGTTCACCTAAAATATTTCAATATAACAAACGCGAGAGATAGATAGATAAGATAGATAGATAGATGAGATAGATAGATAGAAAGAAGGATAGATTGATAGATAGAAGGATAGATTGATATATAGATAGATAGATAGATAGAAGAATAAATAGTTAGATAGATAGACAGATAGATCGATAGAGATAGAGAAAGAGAAACTAGCAGATAAATGAGAAAGGGAATAATAAATTGTAAATTAAAACAGGTACCGAAATCTTAATTGATTGGTTTGAACTAGCGGTGTTCAAATAGTTGTAATCAGGGTTATATTCTGTTTTCCATTGTCAGGGTCATTGTCCCAATTTTGTACTGGGTCATTGAAATCAGCTAATAGCGTCGAAAACATAAACACAATAAAGCAATTTGCTGGCAGACGAAAAGGATCTCTGTCAAAAGGGACAGGTAGTTTTTAAGATTATACATCTAAACTTTATATTTATTGATAGTCTTATCCCTAATGTTCTCTCTATATAATGAGGGGACTTTAACCTCTTTGAAAGAAAACTTAAAAAGAGGAAACAAAATTTTTTTTATAACATATAGACAGACACCCTTCCTCTTACTATGAAATCAACGTTACCTCAGTTTTGAGATTATTTGTAAAAAATCTTCGACAAGTACCAGCTTTCCTAAACATAAAACATTGATGGCGAGGCATGAGTAATCATTGATAGAAAATAAGACAAAATGGTTTAAAGAACAGAGGTTTAGTGGTCATAAATCAAGAATTTAATCAGGAAATATTTCAAAGTTTCATAAATTTATTGCGTAGTTTAGCTCCTAAAAAGATACTGGCATATCGACTCGACATTATGTTATACTTGACCACTTTTATATTCGATATCAACCATTGAAATTGCATGCTGACATCTCACCTCAAGGTTTGACTGGAATCTATTATATAAAGTGCCCTGCAGGGTTGGGGCACCACAGTTGCTTAGATCTTCTTGCTAGGGAATTATGAAACTAATTTGTAGTAACTTGAAAGAGAAAGGGGAGCCTCTTTATAAAGTACTAGCTTCTTATTCGCCTCTAGTGTCACTTAACAGAATCAAGGGAAGGGAAGGGGTATGATAGGCACACTACATAAAATTTTAGTTTATATTTATATTAGAAACAGCATAAGGTGCCTCCACAAATGACGTCATACAATACAAAGTACCAATGATAGGCCAGTATAAATTGTAATTGACCAATGATAAAATTTATACTGGCCTCTTATTGGTCACTTGTATTGTATAACGTCAATTTTTGGCGGCACTTTTTTCTTTATATTATTCCCATAATAGATGAAATTCTTAATAGAAACAATAAGAGTATTTTTTTCTAGGTCTTTTGAGGGTGGTGGTACCCTCCTCCCAAAAAGTTATAAACCTTCCCAGGACATATGAGAAGTTACCCTGTAAAGTAGAGCCATATGGATTCAATGGTTAGCAAGATCCTTCGGTACACACACACAGACAGACACAGATCCTGTTACTTTGTATAAGGATAAATCTCTAGGGATGGTTTATTACAACGAAAAACCAGACCATTCAAATTCCACGGCACCTACAATCCTACTATTACAAAAGTAAATTCTTTGCTTTGTTGTCGTTTTGGAAGGTAAATTGTATTTTTGGTTGAACAATAGAAGTGGAAAAAGGATTAAATTTTAATCCAATGATTAATAACTTTCATTGTAAAACTTCTTTGAAGGATATAACAATTGGTTTACAAAAAACTGAATATTTAAGTAGACAATAAAACAATGAGTGAAAAGGTTAAGAAACTTTTATAAGATAAGATTTATGATAGCGGGGTTGCTCTTTTAAATATTTTAATATATTTGTCTATCTGTCCGACTACAATATTTTCGCGGCCTCAAATTAGGATAGATTGAAGAAATCAAAACTTTAAAATTGTCTATTTGTAGATAAGTACTAAATATTACATTTACAAGATTGCTTGTGATTTGGATTCTGAAATTATTTGTGAAGATTCTCCTGACCCTTATAAATCTTCGCAATAAATTCTTTTGACCAGATTGCAATGGAAGAAATAATATGTATTTTGAAATTTGGATCTACTTAGATACTAAAATATGATAAGTTACTGTAAATCAGCTTTTACCAACAACGAAATTTGTTCAGGAATAAATCATGAAACCTATACATGATTTTCAGCTGTCATTGGGGGGCAACACTGAGTAGAATTGACTACCTTTATATCTGCCCCTCAAATATAATTCTAGATTTATTTCGCTTGTTGGTTTTACCTTATTCCTGACTAAAATATTTGTGACGATTTTGCTTTCCTGCCTCTACAACATAATTAAGTATGTGCATCAGTCTATGATTGTTTAAAATCCTATACTTCGCTACTAATTAAAGTTGTCATTCTCATTATTGCTGTTGTCCTTGTTTATAAAAAAAAGTCATTCAAAAATTTAATTGTTTACAAAAAAAAGTAAATAAAAACAATAAAAAATAATATCCTGTCCAAAAATAGATAAAATCATTACCTTCAATAGATTTAAAATTATAAATTTATTTTTTCTAATATTAAATCCATTGTGTTTTAACATCCGTTGTTTTATATTTTAACTTTTATAAGTTATTTAATGAATGTTTTGATTTTAAAAGAAAAATTATTTTTACTTTTCTATATTTGTAAATCCTATGCATATCATATATACTAAAGTAACCGGATGTGTGTCTGTACGGAAACAGCTGGACAGATCGTTCTACAATTTTCAGGGACGTTTTTTAAGTTGTCCAGAAAAGGGTTAGAGCTATAGGGCGGGGAAATACGGGACACCTACCTAACCCCCCCCACGAAAGTATCAAGTTCTGAAACTTTGTTATATAGAATTTTGAAAAAAAAGTATTGATTTAAATTTGTAATTTAAGTACAAGTGAGCTTAGCTGTCACATTGAAAGGAAGTTAATTTAAGTTTGCTAACAATTATTTTCAGCCAGTGAACGTAAGAAAATTTCTATATTATAGCGAATCTGCGCTAGAAGATCCTGTACCTGACAGTTGATAACATCATAGGGCCATATCTTTATAGTAGATCCCAAGGCACTAGACCAACCTTTTAATTGCACTACTATTGTCTGGATTTAACTTTGTATGGTAATGAGTTTCCAAGGTATTTTCTACTATTACTGATAATGTCGCACATCTGATATAGCAGCAGCAGTAACAAATCAATTCATTTATGACGCGGTTTAGGCCGAGATTCGACCTCCCCAACGACGGGCAGATGCGCTGCGTATTACGCTACAGCTACTGATTTACTTACAAAGGATCATGATTGTAGCATGTGTTATCAACAGAGAAATCTTCACAGTTCCACATCAACATCTTAGGAAACACGGAATGTCTTTCACATCTAAATGTTCAAAAATTGATATATCGCATTGTATTATAGACAGTTTTCCGCGGAAAGTAAAATGAAAAATTAGAATATTAATTCCAGTCTGGGGCCTTCGGTCATCGGGGCCACCAAAAAAGTAGTAAATAACATATATTTTGTAGAAAGGGAGAGGTAGGTTTCGGGTAAAATCCGTAAAGGTTATGTGTTTTAAGTAAAAAACAGTAGAAGAACGATAAAAATTTATGTTAACTTAAATTTTTTTTGTTTATAGTTATTTTCAATAAGAAATACACATATTTAGTGAATATTATATTATCGTTCTACTACTATTTTTAAGTCTTAAAACACACACTTCTACGGATTTTACCTGAAACCTACCTCTCCCTTTGTCTAAAATATGCAATTTTGGGAACAGCTAAGTCTGGACAGCACGCGGGGCATTGACAGTTGAATTCTTCAGCTGTGAACTGTTATATAGGCTTGGCTACGGATTATTATAGAAAATTGAACACTTTCTTTTATGGAAGCTTCAGATGGTTCCTTTATTTAGGCTAATTTAATTTTAATTAAAGCCTTGATGCCAGTCTTTTCATTAAGTTAATTCTCTTAATTATGTATTTACAAAAACCTAATTTTTAAATATTTCTTAATAGTAAAATGTTTAAAGACAATACCTACCTATAAACATCATCAAAAGCATTTCCTTGCACAAAGAAACCAGTGAGGCTGCTATTCGCATGGATATCTAAAATCTACAGGAATATAAGAATAAAATATAAAAATAAAGTATGTCTATTGTCTATATGTAGCGAAGCAAAAGCAATTTATTTTTGCCTGTTAAAATATCACAATTTATAGCTATTTATTCTATTTTTTTTTTTACTATTGGTTGATATCAAATGATTTGAAAAGTATTGTTTTGCATTGATTTAAGTTCTAAGTGAAGAGGGGGTGTCAGCACCCTCCTTAAGCAAAAATTAAGAAGAGCTTTTTCGCCCCCTTAAGGATTTACACCACCGTAGGTGATCGCTGAGCATGCCACTGCATGTAAGCTATAATGTTAAATTTTTAAAGAGGGAGGGAGGTGACATTGAGCATCATTGGGGATGTACATCAATTTGATCGTCCATTGCCTTATCCCTTCAGATCTCTGAAATTCTTACCAGATCAAGTGAATAGTTTGGATGTTCGTCATAGTAGACTATTCTATCATAAATAGCTTTCAATTCAGGATGCAGATAACTATAATTAAACATATTCATACTCAATCAGGGAGAAAGAGGAAATTGCACTGTAAATTACTATGGTTCTTACATTTTTATAATCTCATTTTCTAGCAGATAGCTTTAGGTACTTTCAAATAAGTTTGTTTGATTTGATTGATTCAAATAGCAGTCACCAAACTTTCGACCAATAATTATATTATACAGTAGGGGTAATTTGGTTTTTAATATTTTTTCTCTTGTCTAAATTTTGTTATCTTGTATAGCCTCACAAGGTAATTGTGCATACAATTATTCTTGATTTCAAATATTTGATATGCGATATGATTGTAACTGTTATAGTCTTGTAATTGCTGAGCTACTAATGATCAAAATTGTTTTTTAATTAATGAATATGCAATGTTTTTTCTATTTGTTGTCATTTTGTCATTGCTGCGCTATTTAGTGCACATAAAATCGCCTGAAAAAGTATAGTTTACAAGAGATGATGCAAAAGGTTTTAAAATTAGCAAAAACAGGTCTTTTTGCAGGTCTTCAAAACTTTGAACTGCTTGGATCATTTCAATTTCTACACTACAGAAAAAAATATTTGCACAACATTCTGGGTGGGAGCTAAAATTTAAGCCCTTGTTCCAAACGGGATAATTACGTGTACATAATTATTCTGTTTTATACACTGGCGTGCGCGGGGTTTTGTCAGGTGATGTATTGTGAAATTTTGACACACAACTAACGATTTTCGAAACCCCCTTTGAGTCAAAATCGAGTGGGGTTTATTAGACAACAACAGGGGTGTATTTTTAGTGCCAGGGGGATGTATCCACCCTCCCACTTCAAAGTTAAACAAGCGTCTGTCCCTGAGTTGTAAAATTGACACGCAATTTTTTTAAACACCCCCCCTTAATTTTGCTAGTGGTGTGAATACACTCCCTACACCCCCATTTTACACGCCCCTGGTTGTATATGAAGAATATGCCATGCCTGTTAATTTGATTCCAACATCTGTTCAGATCTTGTCCAAGTAAATTACATCTGAAAATACAGGGAGTCAGGGAGTGGCAAAATTTAGATTATTTAACATACATTTCACAGTCGTCCTAAAATTAAAGTTACAGGATAGTTGCCTATCTATCTGTATGTCTGTACCAATATATCTCGCTTACCACTAAACCAATGTGGTTCTCATTTACAGTGTAGTGTCTCATAGATCCAAGGGAAGGTTTATAACTATTTTTGGTGTAGAGTACCCCAAGCGAATTCGCACTTAGAAAGAAATGGCTACCCCCCCCCCTCAAGTTGTTTTTTACTTTTTCTTTTCAAAACTGAAATTGAAAATAAAATGAATTGAAGAAGATATTTTTAATCATCAATTGCTGATGTCCCTGTCATTCAATAAATACATGAACGATTTTCTGTCATATACATAAAAAGCGCAGCAATAAAAATTAAAAGTAATGGGGGAGGATATTTTTTTATGTATGTTTATTGCTTTAGGTCAGGTTAGGTTAGTTTATATTGGACATTGGCACTTCAGGTACATGACCATCATGGTTAGCCTCCCCTCTAGAGGCTGGGCATAGAAAGAAACTATACATCACCCTTACTTTAAATTTATTTAAGAATAATTATGGGGGGGGGGTTCAGTGTGCGACAGGTACTTTTAGGGAAACACCTACTTACTTACGAACATAACTTAAGTATAGAAAAGCTGTAATACTTGTAAAGCCTCTTACATTTCAAATAGATCTATAACCCTAGATGGGTTGTCAGACACAAAAATCTCTCAACTTTTTTTGAACTATTAACTTTCCATATACAACTTTTCTTACTAAAATATGTACATAGTCTAACCAATGATATGGCCGGATTGTTGCTATACCCTTGTTCTTCATTGTCCAATTTACTGACTAGGGATCTATATCTACTATATTTATTACCTTTGGTTTCCAATGTGTACTCCGTCTGGATTAACCATAGGAATTATCTTGAATATTACATTTTCCCTAGACAAAATTGCACAAAGTTGTTGAGAATAGCAAAGCCCCAGAAAGATTTTTAAAATAATTTAAAAAAACAATATATAAATAATGTGATTTAAGTTGCTGAAGGATTTCTGAATATGTTCTGAATATATCGTGTTGTATTATAAACAGAAAATTATTAATTAAACATTTTTTTTGTTGGCCCAAAGTAGATTAAGTTTCAGGCTAAATTAAAAGATTAATACAACCATATACACAAGATTTTTCCGTAAAGATGAAACCAGTTTTAATACAATGGAAATGAAAAGGAAAGAGAAAACTTGAAGAATAAAAAAGTTATTTTAAGATACAGTAGGTCAAGCCGTAATTCAAACAACCCTTCAATTTTCCCCTTTCCCAAAATGGATTATAACTGGAAAGATAAAAAATAAAAATGATAAAATATAAAGTTTTCAACATAAGAATGAGAAAAATAAATTGTAGAGCAGCCCTGCTACTCAAAATATACACATCAAATATGGATGAAGGGAAAATATTAATATAATGTTAAATAAAGTAGATAAAGATTAGAATTAATAATCTTTTAAAATCTTAATTACAGAAAAGCATCGCTTTAAAAAACTTTGATAATGATTTTCCTTAAATAATTTTTTAAAGAAAGTTCTATTTTAATGCAAAAACAGTTTAAGTAAAAAAGAAAAAGTTTTGAAACTTTTTCCTAATCTTTTAATCTGTTTTTACTTCTTGCCAAGGGCGTGCTTGGGTTTTTTTAAGGGGGTGCACAAAAAGTAGAGAGAATTAATTGGGTATAGTTTCTTTCGTGACAACGCCTCTTAAGGGGCGTTTCGTCGTATTTTCGCATTAGCTTTTCTCCTATTTTTGTTATCACCTAACCCAACCTAACGTAAGCTAAAATAACCTATTAAAAGCTAAAGTGAAAATACGGCCTAACGCCCATTAAGAGGCGTTGTAACGCAGGGGACTATACCCTCTTATTTCCCTCCCTTCTATTTAATGATTTTCCCATCAAATATCAATAAAGGCCGATACCTTATTGCTTAAAATGTCTTTATGTACAGTAACAATTTAATTTTTTTTTATTTGGGGGGGGGGTGCACAATCTTACACTCCCTCTACCGCCCGCAACTAAATCTTACCGTAATGTTTGAGCTACTGAGTGAGAACTTACTAGAAAATCAATTAGTCCCTGAAAATAAGAATTGATTATGTCCAGAGGAAGCGTATAACAATAGTATAAATAAAAATGAAAGAACAATCATTTGTTGTAAAATAATAAGTTATGCGCTGTTTGGATGTGTGATAAAATGCGAAGCAGTTAGTCACCCCACCCTCTAAATCCCCCCACTATTCCAAGAGAAAAAAAGTTGTTCTCTGCAAAATGTTTTCCTTTTAATTTTTTTATTTAAAATCAAATTTGATGCTGAATAGTTATATATATCCTTTAATAACTGTTATGGTAGCTACAAATTACTTTAAGGTTTTTTATCCTGTTTATAATTTTGATTTTTTCATCAAGGAGACCACAGACAAAGTTTTTTTTAGGTTAGGATAACTGGGAATTTAACAGCATAATTAAAATTCATGGGTGTAAAGTAACAATGAAATAATGTCAATATAGGAAAAGTGTAATTTTACACCTGATATTGAAATTGACAATAACACGCCCACTTTCTGTCAAAAATATAGTGACTGTACTTTTGCTAGTTGTATTAATATTATCACCCAAGTTTTGTTACCTGAACTACATAAGAAACAGGAGATTCCCCCGGACAAATTCGTCCCAGAACAAACACAACCTTCTTAATACACCTTAATAAAATTTAAATTAGTTATACTCCTAATCATCTTTAGCACTGGCGTGCAAAGGTTATTGCTAGAGAGAACAAGAATGTGGACACACCCTTTACGATTTTTGAGACCCCCTTGATCCAAAACGTAGGCGGGTGTATTACAGAAAACAAGAGGGTTGTATTTTTAGTGCAAGGGATTGATTACACCCACCTACATAAAAGTAAAAAAAACGTCTTTGGTAAATTGGTGAATGAAAACGCGAAACGCGCAAATTTTCTTAACAATTCTATCAATTTTTAGGGAGGTGTGACTTTTTACTCTGCCACCTGTACCAGGTGGATGTAGACCCTTGTTCGGGTGGTATAAAGGGTGTAGGGGGGGGGGGGCCCTAGGAAGGTGTATTTACCCTTAATAATTTTGCCAGGGAATTGGATAAACCCACCTTTTGCACGCCTCGGCTCTAAAGATAAGCGAGGGGCGTGGTATTTTCCATTACCTTATTTTTTTTCAGTAAAAAAATCAAGGAAAAGGGATGGTTCAAAAGAACTTCCAGGGGGGGGGGCGGGGAATCTCATTAGAGTTATTCTATAAAATAAATTGGGAGGGAGGATATACCCCTTTCTTTCCTATTCTTGGACAACCTTGGTTCAACCTTAAAGAAAGACAAAGTGAAAGTAGAGTAGCTTCAATACTAAAATGGTTTACTACCTTTTTGGGGGTTCACTTTGTTATACTTTAAACCTTTTTTTTCATATTAATACACTTCTGTAAAACCACAAGCTTGTTTTTATTTATTATCAAATGCATTTAATACAAACAAAGATGTAGCGGGACAAAGTATCTCAAAAATCAGCTATGTGACTTCATCAAAATGAGAGATTATCTTTCCCACTTTCTCATCTCCCTCATTTTTATTGCGTCACATGGCTGATTTTTGAGAAAACTTTGTCCCCTCACACAAAAAAATTAAATAACATAAAAAGAATAAGTTATATTGAGGAAAAGATTAAAGTTGGATTTGTTGCAAAAAAAGTACAACTAGGATGAAATTAACCATAAATAATGTTTGATATAAAACTAAAAATCCTTAAAAATGTCAAGGAGTCTTTGTTTCTTAAAATTGCAAAAACAGAACATTATATAAAACGGAGGAATGAAGAATGAAAATGCTTTACTGAATAAAATACAATTACATAAGGCATCAATTATGTGAAGTTTCATTGTAGTTAGACAATTTTTTAATTTATGAAACAAGCTAAATATAAATCAACCTATACCTCCATATTGTTTTGTCAATATGAGGTCTATATCCTAATCCTAGTAATGTTTCGCTTGAATACCACAAAATAACAACAATGTATAGTACGTTTTATGATTTAAATTCTATTCTAAGCCAAATGAAATATGATTTCTATAAAAAAACAGGACGTTTACATCAAATACTTCAAATATCTGAGGATTCCAAATAATTTATATTTACCAATAAACAAGGGCAATGTCTAATTCAAACAATTTTTATTTTCTTTTCTTTCTTATATGTACACCCCAAAGCCAGTTTTACCCCTGCAAATATACGAAAAAGTCCGATTATGTCCGATTATGGTCCCTGAATTCTGGTTATAACTATCTAATAGAAAAGGATATACCTACACATTTTTAACAGAAAGACAATTTTTTTCATCTTAAAGAATAAACTAAAACAAAGATTCTTATAAGAAAGGTTAGAATTACACATTATCAAGGGAAAAGAAAGGGGAAAGAGCATTACGGACCGACTACCAGACCGATATATTTGACTGATAGAACATCTTCGCTGATAAAAACAAAAGATTTAGAAACAAATGAACAATTATTAAACAAGCTATTTGAAGATTAGAAGGAGCAAGGACAATATAAATATTAAATAATAATAAGCGCAGCAATAACAAAGGATATAGAGTACGTGTATATTGCAAGAGATTCTCGCATACCATGATGAAATGTTTCCCCCAGCTGGCTAATGTTACGATACCCCCATTTCCCCACCATATGACTTTACCACATCCTCTCACATGACCATGGAGGACCGTATTGACCAATATCTGAGGATTATATTAGCAACCTTAATTGAGGAAAAGAATTCTCCTGTCACAATATCCCAATATTCCAATATCCACGTTTTCTATATCAATTCTCACAATTATTCTTAACAATCCAAAATGTTTAATATTTTTGTGGGTTTGAGTTTCTAGAGTTTTTATCGTTTATTAATTGTCAAATGAATATACAACAGACATGCCCTGTACGTCAATGAGTAGCTACGCTCCTAAAGGTAAAGACTTTTGTTTTAAAATGGCACTCAAAAATATTTGTATTTCTTTCAATAGAAGATTCTTATAATGTTTCTTTGTTTTTATTTCTATTCATTTTTCTGTAACAATATTATTTAAATAAAAGGGGAGGAGGGGAGGGGGTTAATGCAACCTTCACGTAACCAATGCGAAAATTTGCGCTTAGAATCCGAATTTCGTTATGAAACTTGGCAGGAATAATCATTGGTAGGTCTATTTTCTTATATTCGAACAAAAAGTTAGAAAAGTAACGGCTAATGGCTGGCAGCTCAGCCGTTTAGCCATTTTTTGTGCATATTTTCAGGGCAAATCCGTCACGCAACCTATCTACACATCACACTCTTTGCCGCTCCAAAACGTTTTCAACCGATTCTAGCTGGTAGCCGTTGCTATTAGAAATGGTTTTTGGTATAGAGGATTTAAAGTAAAAATACGTTTATCTTAATTATACATTAGCAATCTCAAAACATAAATTTCGGCGGCCGTAGCTGTACTTGGCAGCTGCCAGCCACCTATGAAATTATGAAATTTCAACATACTTTGTAGACATGTGGAAAAAGCTTAAGTTTAAAATTTTAAGTAAAAAATTGCGGTCACATGAGGCTTTTAGATATTTCTGGAGACCTGGATGATCAGAACCTGCAGGATCATACCTGGAACCTGACATTGACTTTAACACCTAAATTTTATATATTAAGGATTTACTACAAGAGGATATTTTAGTATTTTGGTAAGATAAAATGCTTTGTTTAAGTCAAAAACAATATTTTTGCCCTGTACCTAGATGACCCGGTCAGATTTGCTGGAATCCTGTGCCCGCCAGGATAGAGATATTCAAAAAAATCACCTCAGTTATGTGTCATTCTCATATACAAAATGCCACTTAGTTATAGCCCTCTATCTTTCACACATAGAAAATGAGATAGAAAAAACCGGATTGGTATCTCTCCAAATTATTGATTTAATAAACAAAACAACAAAAAAGAATTGTTGTAAGTTAGCAAAAATACAATAATAAAATGTTACACATTTTAAAATTCTATGACTGTTGTAAGTTTTAATGAAGATGATTAAATTAAAGTACCTCCACAGATTATGACGTCATACGATAGAATAGCTAGCCAATGAGAGGCCAGTATACACTGTAATTGACCCCCTAAAAGCTTAAGTCGACTCCCCCCCCCTCAAAAGCCCATAGAGGCATTTAGGAGAGTAGCCTCTAGAATTAGTTAAATTATTAAAAACTTGTTATAATAATGTTTGATAATACCTTTCTGAAGGACTCTGTAGAGTAGAAATAGTAATCATTTCA
>LS056488.1:0-12218 GCA_900241095.1 Acartia tonsa
ATTTTTTTTGGGAAGCGATGAAACATCAATATAGCGTGGCGGTTAAGTCCATTAATAATTTATTGTCCATATGTCAGTCATAAACATGTAACCATAATCAAAATAATCACCAAAAAAATATACAAAATTGGTCAAAATTATCATAAAAAGCTTTTAAGTAAAATTAAGTTCATTAAATAGCAAACCAGGCCCAAAAATTGTAAATTATGCCAATAAATTATCATCATCTATTATACTAAAGAAGTAACATGTTCTTGATAACTTCATCTTTCTCTTGTTTGCTGGGTTTAGGCTATTTTCATGACAAAAATGTCAATATTACAGAGAGAAAAGGTCCAGAAAAATATAGGTATTTTTTAAACAAGGATAATTTTATCCATTACCTACTAAAAGAATAAAATAAACATTAGCATTTTAAATAGCCAATATTCAAAGAGGTTCAAGGGTAGGGGTAAAGGGGTGTTTACCTCCCCCAAACTTTGAAACTCCTCATTTACCCCCTCAAAATTTTCAAATATTTGAAACCAACATTTCACCACCCTCAAAATAAAAAGCTTGGACGTCCCTGCCTTTATTCCATTGAAAGATTTTATTTCTACAGATGCAATATCTCTAGTGCCATAGAGAGCTTCAAATTAGGGATCTAAATTGATAAGATAATAACCGATAAATTGATGTACATCTCCAATAATGATAAACAAAATTACACCTTCTGTAGATTCCATTTAGTGATTAGAATATTTTTATACACAACTTAATGAACCAACCAAACAATATTGAATAAAAGTTCACAAAGTTGTTAAGCCAACAAAAAAGAAAATCTTATGATAAAAGTTTGGGGCCCAGTGTAATAAACAGCCCAATGTCCCCTCCCTCCCTGGCCACAAATGCACAGTACCCATAATCAAAATGAAAATGCATTTGAAAAATATGGTGTTCCATCAATTCCGCTTAATGTTATTCCTAAAAGATTTAATTTCATAAGAAGCAATACAACAAAAGGAGTTGTTTTATTACAAAAAAGTGAAGTAATGAAAGGCAGTTAATGCTATAGTAATAATTTGCAGCTCTGATAATTTTATTGAATTATTCTTGGCGGATGTGATAAAACACCAAAAATGTTCACTTTATATACTCCAAATATAAACAAGGAAAATATTACATTTTCCTATTTGTGTTTTCTTTTTGATGCACAGCTTCTAAATAAGTCTGTGTCTCCGTATCTAATGAAAATTTGTTCAAAAAGGCTTTTGAGGTTTATTTTAATATGTAATAAGCGTTAACAACTTGATGGATTTAACAAGGATTACAGCATCCAAAATCTATCAACACATCAGACTGTCAGAAAAACAAAAATTATCAAATATGCATAGAGAAACAAGTTACTTACATCAGAATTAATCATAGACAATTAAAAAAACTTAAAATACAATTATTTAATACATTACAACTATTTTTAATATAATTATTTAATGTTTTAATGAATATTTATTTTATTTTCTATGAATTATTTCACCTATCAACAAATATGTAAAAGTTTACTTGAACGAGAATATACTTTAAAAAAAGTTTATTCTTAGAAGTAAAATATTGAATCATCAATAAAATGATGTAGTATGTTTATATTTCAATGTATCCACAGATTTTTTCACGGTGTAACTTAAAAAAGGGACCTTGTTTACCCCTTAACTGTATTTGGGGGGTGTAGGCTCTCATAAAGTGGAATGGAACCCTGGGGGACCTCCCATAAACCAACTCTTAATTTTGCCATGGGGAATGATTCACCCCTTTGCACGCGCATTCTGTACGCCTCTGCTCCTAAGAACCCAACTAAGGGTTCCCCACTTTATGGTCCATTTTTCAAAAATAATCACAGAAAAATCTGTGGGTACACTGATGTACATGCTTGTTTAGTCAAATGCAATTTTCAAGTATCTGACGTAAGCAGAACTGAATCCCATTCTTCAATTGTATACTTTAAAGTTTTATTGGTCATTTCTCACAAAGAGACTGTGGAGCACTGAACCTTACCCTTATTTTCAAGTTTTGAAAATAAGGGAAGAAGTGTATATTTTTCTATGCCTATTGGCTAACTCCTTAAATTTAACCATTACCCAAAATAATCTAACTTGACTTAAAGTAATAAACGAACAAAAACTACCCTACCCCCCTTTAAAATCAAAATAAAGAGGAATTCTTCTAATTGGCTTGTTTTAAAACTCCCCGACAAGAAGCGGACATGTGTTTATATTATAATATTTACAAGAGGGGGGTGACAGTTTGGATACCTTTACAAATTTCGGAATACTGTTAAAATATGTTTATAATAAAATAAATTGATGATCAAACTATGTATGTACAGGGAGGGAAAGGACACTGGGCTGTTTATTACACTAGTCCCCAAAGTTACGTTTTCTTATCAGTTGGCTGAACAACTTTGGGGACTCTTATTATATTTTGATTAATTGGTTCATAAAGTTGAGTGTTCAAACGTTTCAACCACTAGTTTATAGAAAGGGTAAATTTGTGTACAATCATTGGGAATGAACATTGATTTTTTCGACATTGTCTTATCCCTTTGGATCTCTGATGTATGTATTTATTTGAATATAATTGTTTGTGAATATTAAATATATTAGAAAATTAAATTTATCGACAATTGTCCTATCCCTAAAGATTTTCCCTTTAGAATCTATAGATAGATATATCAAACAAAGAAATCTTATTTTGACGCTGAATACGAAAATAATTTCTCAAAATATATGATTGATAACAAGAACGAATAATTTCAAAACTTTTTTTGAATTATTTGTGTGTGTGTGTTTGCTCCAAGCCATGTGAATTTGTGACACTATTGAACTTAATTTCTATGCCTTTTTTCTCCAAGAATCAGTCATGGAAAAAATATTTTAACATACATACAATTCTAATTGCTTACGACGGTTATAAAGATTTAATAAAATAATGGTCAAAGCTGACAAACTTTCGACTGTTCATTTTGAAGACTATTTGTCTTGATATTTTCATCAACATTAACTTTACTATACATACACTATAGGTAAAAACTTTGGATCTACTTCAGTTCACGGTAAAATATTGCTGGTAAGCAATATTTCCAAAATTATTTCAAAAAATGAATTTTAAGGGCTGCTAGCTGCCAAACGGCTGAACGTACATATCATACCTGCACACCATTTTAAGCGGCATAAGAAGGCCTACAATTAATCTGGAATAGCCAAGATTCAATTATGCACAGGGAAAGCTTTACTGCAGAAAAAACGCGTAAAATAGATCTTTTTCGCGCATTTCTCTGCACTGCGAGATAATTATGCACTATTGATTTATGGATATTCTAGATTATTTGTAGGCCTTCTTATGCCGCTTAAAATAATGTGCGGGCATGATCTGTACGTTCAACCGTTTGGCAGCTAGCAGCCTTTAAAATTCATAGATTTTTGGAAATATTGCTTACCAGCAATATTTTACCGTGAACTGCAGTAGATCCAAAACTTTTAACACCCTTTATTCTTGACATTATGTTGGTATGATAACAGCTAGATTGGGTTGTGTCTATTTTAATGCCCGAATAACCTTACAAACAATACAAAGGTTATTGTAGAGTAGCATTGCTACAAATAATATTCTTTGAACCAAAATGCAAAAAATATAGAAAAGGAAAATCTCTAGAAAAGTTATGGGTAAATATAAAGGATATTGCATCCGAGGAAAAAGTTTTTGTCGGTCAAAACTTAAAAAAAAATGCTAGAAAATCTGCAACTTTAAATAAAATTATAATAATTCCTCTAAAAAACAGGTTTTCTAATTCATGCGTGTGAAATTAAAGTGAGAGTTATAGGGACAATGCTATGGCTCATAAACAGGCTCTCATTTTTTATCCAAAGTATGACTTTAAAATGTAAAAAAAAATATGTTCAAGATAATAACAAAAAGTTGTCCAATAGTTTTTCACTAAATATACTGAGACTTCAGGATAAAAATCGTGTAATCAAATAGTAAATTCTAAATGTTTACTGAAATGTCAAAAAAAGGGGGAAAATGATTTTTCATCAGTTGCAATATTCCTTATGACTCTGCAGAAAAGAAAATTTTTTTTTCTCTCTCTCTCAAAGAATTCAATTTCGATATACTTTGAATTGTTAGAAGGGAGAAATAGATAAAGAGGTTGAGGAATAGTTATTTATCGCATTGTATTCTAGACAGCTTTCTGCGGATATTAAAATGATAAATTAATTTATTACAACCAGTATTGTATGTCCCGACTGGCCGAAGACCCGTAACTAACAGAACTGTTATTAAATCTATGATTTTTTATTTAATATTCTTGGAAAATTGTCTACAATACGATGTTATTCATGTTTTTTTTTCAGTAAGGCTGAGACCCGGTTCTAATCCAGCGAACTATAAATCATTGGCTCTTCTTACTACTATTTTATGATAATTTTTTATGATTATACTATATACTAAACTTTGATGATAGGGTAATTCAGGGTTCGAACTTGTACGTAAATACTTTGTACATAAGGATGATCCCGAGTTTTACAAATATATTTCGAAGGACAGTTATTTTCTAAAATATACAAAACAATAAGATTCTCAAAAAAATATTAATCAACTTTGAGAATCATCATTTTAGTGGTCATTTGCTTTTATACTTTTAAAGCTTACGCAAAAAATCGGTCTATTGGATATATGTCTTTCATCTCAACCTTTTGTCTTTGTTTGCTTTATGTATATATGAGTTTCTATAGGCAAAAAAATAAAGAAATATGCTTATATGTTTTTTTTCTATGGTCTACTGGTCTATTATGCTTTTTTTTGTTATTTTTAAAGACCTAAACATTTGTTAAAATTTGATGTAATGGTAGAGCTACAATTTTAATAGTTTATATCAATAAATAAAAAGTGATTATGGCTCACATATTTTTGTCATTCGACTAACCATCCAATAAAAATCAGAGAGGACAGGGGTTAAACAACTGTATGTCCACAGGATGTGGACCCTATGCCGATTTTTAATTGGGTCTTTGAATATCTGCCAATAGAGTCTGAAATATAAATACAGCCAAATCGATACAAAAGAGTAAATATCAATTTGCAGGCATTCGAAAAAGGTCTCCACGACCTGAACCAGGCAGTTGTCTGGGTTATTTATCTGTACTTATACATTTATTGACCAACCACTTAATTGCAGATACCTTTATCTCTATCCATTCATCTATACACTATCCCAGCCAATCCAGAAACAAATAAAGCAAAAACATTTTCCAATACTTGTTAATTTAACCTCCCACCTACCCCCACACACACAACAATTTAAAACAAGGATGACAAAATCCATATGTAACGAAGACAAGACAGACAGACAGAAAGAAAGACAGACAAACAGACAGACAAGGGGAATTACAGAATAGCTTCACACTCGAATTCTGTTACCCAAAACAATTTTTATGTTTAAGAAGGTAATTTTAATCTTTGTTAAAAGGGGGGGGGGGTATAAAGGGTATGTATTTTGTCAACAATAGCATGAAAAGGATATTGAGAGAGTAAAACAAATGTAAACAAACAAATATATACTTTTGGGACACAATTAAGTCAAGGGTTATGCTTTGTATTTATATATATATATATATATGTATATACATTGTGTAGCATACTCAGGATAGTAATAATAAGAATATTGTACATACAGGATATGCAAACCATTTTTGTTCCAACTTTGAATGTCTATCTATAGCCAAATATTTTTAGTAATTGCCAATATGAATGTTTGAATATACATAGTAAAGCTGTGATAGTCTATTTTTGTATTTATTTAGGGGATTGAGACATTGGGTTGTTTATTACACTAGTTCCCAATGTTACATATTATCGTTTTCTTATTTGTTGGTCCAACAACATTGGGGACTTTAATTACATTTTGATTGGTTGGTTCATCAAGTTAAGTGTACAAAGTTTTAACCACTAATTATATACTACAGAAGGGTAAATTTGTGCATAATCATTATTGATTTACTTAAAAATACCAGCCATTGTCATATCCCTTTAAATCCCTAGGTTTTAACGATAGTTGGTAAGGCCCTAGTTTAAGTAATGGAAAATAGTTATATTAAGTTTTTTAGGTTTCTTTGTCCAGAAATGCCATTGAATTTTGCCTGTCAAAAAAGCAATATCATAAACAGTTCTTTTTAATGTTTAAAACTATAAATATATTTTTAGGAGTTTTTTTTGTTTTGGTTAGATTGTTTCAACCAGCAGCAAAATTTTAAATAATTATTCCTTAAAAGCACAGCTCAATCTGTTGTGCCATTTAGAGATAATAAGTATCAGACAAGCATCCCAACTCTTCTATATGAAAAGTATAGTATATAGTAATTTGTCTCTTTTATCCTTTTTATAAAATGTTAAACTAAGAAAATATGACATTTTGGTGTAATAAATCATTCTACTCTATTAAAAAACGAAGCTTTTCAGTGATTAACTTTTTCCAGTACGTTTGTTCATACTTATTTTAATGTCAGAGATGATATGGTATTGATCTTGTAGCAACTCTATACAAGTTAGCTGAACTCTTCGTTATTCATCATAAAGGGGGAACACAGTAATAGTGTCTGACTGATTATGACGTAACAAAAAAAATTAGCCAATGAGAGGCCGTTATTGACCAATGGTAAGTTTTATAGTGGCCTCTCATTGGCTAATTTTTTTTGTTACGTCATAAACAGTCAGACACTATTACTGTGTTCATAAAGGGGACATTAGGCTGTAAATACCATTGGTACCCAAAGCTTTATAACTGCGTTGGCTTATTCTTTGGTTTAAAAACTTTGGGTACTTTTTTTAAATTTTGATTTGTTGGTTCTTTAGTCGTGTCTTCACTTTTCAACCAATAATTCAAACCTAAATAAAGGGACATTTTATTTATCGTCATCTTTTGGGATGTATATCATATTATCATCAATGTCTATCCCTTAAGATCTCTGTTTTTTGTACATATAAGTTTAAAAGAAAATTTTTTAACTTTTCCTTTTTACAATGTTGACATCCTTGTTTGAATAAAATATTTTCATTATTTCAGAAATTTTGAATACAGTATTTTTCTAGCAATAATAACTTCAAGTATAATGTCATATATTTATCTCAAGTAAATGTACATTTTTTTTGTCTATCTTATCCTATAATTATAGCCTGACTCAAAAAAATTTTCTTTTTTATAAAAAGTAAGTGTAATCTACAAATTCTGGTAGTTTAATATCAGTCAACGTTTTTTTGTCTAGACATTATAGTTCATATTTTGAATTTTCTTATTTGGCTTGGTTATTAAAATTTTCCACTGACAGACGCATCTTTCAGTAAATTAGTCTAAAATTTGATTTTAATTACCTACAAAAAATGTACTATTACAATTGTACACAAAAGTTTTTTTTATTGTTAAAGTAAAAAAGAAGATTATGCCAATATTAAGCTTAGTAAACACTAGATATTTTATTAAATTTTTAGAAATAATGTCAAACATTTTTGCTTTATGTTTTACATAAATAAATGACAATATTTTTACTTTAAAGTACTTTTTACATGCATAATGTATAATTTCTAATAATTAAGCATATCATTTTATTAAAACAGGTTTTTAAGTAGTGTTTGTCACTTCTATATTGTATCAAAAAGTTTTTTTTTGATCCTTGCTAGCAAAAAATTAATAAATCACATTTTAGACCAAGCTACTGTAAGATGTTTTTTTGTACAATATGTTTCAATTCTAATGAACCTTGCTAGTAAGGAATTATTAAATTGAAATATTTTTGACCAGGCTAACTTCTACAAATATATATATTCTTGAGAAGTCCCCTGAGACAAAGTTAACCTTTTCCCGTCCAGCCTACTCATATAGTCACAGCAGTAGCAGACAACCAACTTTATTAATATAATTCACAATCATAATTCTCATTTCTCACTAAAATTATTAGTTAAAAACTATTTCATATTTTTGTTATGATAAAAAAATGCGCTGAAAATCACTGTTTATTCATATACATCACTGACTATTGTGATTTTATGACAATAGCTTTTATTTTGTAAAATTACATTATTAATGAAAGGTTTTGTAACATTGACTTATGTCCACAATACTACACTCTATATAGCACTGTTGAGCTTTAGTAATATAGGAGCAGAGAAATAACATGAGAGAGAGAGAGAGAGAGAGAGAGATAGAGAGAGAAAGAAAGAAAGATAGAGAGAAAGAGCCTCTTTCTCTCTCTCCTCTCAAAGCCTGATAATTTTTGAATGTAACACAAAATTTAGAATAGCAAAAAACAAAATGCTGTATTTGATATTATTATACACTTTATTTAGGTTAAATTTTATAACAAATCATATATTTATATGTTATTGAAACTACCTGCTTTGCCCGAATATTGTAGGAAGGGGCCTAAAAGAGAAAAACAAGAGCCTAAAACCATTTACAAAAGTCTATTACAGCCAGCTTTTCAAAGAGAATAAAATCGATCTAAGCCCTTCTAAAATCTTTTCCTTAAGACAACAAAATGACAGACATAAAAAACAAAAAATCCGTGAAAATTAGATTTTAGTAGATTTTTTGTGGTATTGAATAATTACTTTCTCTCTCTCATTACACTACACACCTGTATCTTCTCCCTTTACCCCCTTCCCACTAATCTCCGTACCGTACCGTACTACCCAGCTATCCTGCCCAAACTTACCGTACCGTACCGCCCGACTGGTTGGCCTGGTTCATGCCTGTTTTTTCTCTCTGGTTTTAAGGCTCAACCATAATGGTTTAATGGAAGGACATGTTAGGGAGAGGGGGGAGGGGGGAAGGTAAGGTAGAAAGAGTACAGTGAAGTATTGATAGAAATTTTTAAATGTAAATATTTAAAAGATGTTTTAATAAAATATTAATAAAGGGAATTTTTCAGAGATTTAATGGACGATATATTGAACTACCTCCCCAATGATGATAAACAACGTTACAACTTCTGATTAGATTATATTATTAGTTAAGATGTTTGGGAACTACATGTTTGAACCAACCAATCAATATTTCACAAAGCTGCCCAAAGTTCCTAAGTCAACAGTTAAGTCAACTTTCGTTATCAGTACTTTTTTATACTTTTCAGGAATTCATTTGTTCGAATTTTTTTTCAATAGTGGCACAGAAATAAAGAAAGGTAGAGAAAAGAGAGATGATTAAAAGAAAGAAAGAAAGTAATAGAGAGAGAGAGAGAGAGAGAGAGAGAGAGGGGAGGGGAAGAAAGAGAGAGAGAACCAAAAATATTTTTCTCTTAATTTTAAATAAGGCGTAGTACATAGTAAGTCAATAAAGGGGGTTCCAAAAGAGGAGATTACCCCATTTCCGTTGGTAAAGGAAATGGGTGGGGTAGTGGTGTGTTTGTGTGGGGGTGTGTGTGTGTGTGTGTGTGTATGTGTATAAGTTAAAGATCTTATGCAATAGTAGCATATTTAAGGATTATAAACCGACTTCAAAGGTTTGCACTAGAAGTATTAATGTTTATATTTGTGTGTATGTCCATTAAAATTTACATAACAGCTGAATAATAAAAACAATACTCTATTTTTTTTAAGGAAGTTTTTTCTAGGTCCCTTGCTTGGGTACTTTAGAACACGATCTGTTTAGAAAAATCTGATCATTTCTAGTTCAAACAAGCCAATTTTTAAAAACTCAACATAAAATTTTTAAGAACAAGGATGACAACATCCACAAAAGCCAAGCAGACGGTATAACAAATAAACATTAACATTTGTAGAGTATCTGATTAAGAAATTATGTATAAATTCATGATACTGTTTTAGACATACTTACATTTATAGGACTTGATTATAGAGATGCTTCGCTTAAAATATTGTAATTTGTTGTCCTAGAATCTATTATTGTTAATTTATGCATGTTAGAATTTCCCTAAACATTTCAAATTTGATATGATGATTCATGTGACAAATAGATACTATATAGATTGCGTATCTACTATATAATCGTTACCAGAAAGGTCGTAGGTCCATTCAAAACAAATTGGTCTTTTAAAGCTGTTAATAATCTATGTGTTATTGTATTCATCCAATTTTTTTTGTATTAATGACTCCAAAAACAAAAATGTTAAAAATTTTATAAACGGATCTTTTCTATAATTAGTGTTGGTTCGAGGGTCCATACGTCTTTAAGGGATAGCTCTTATCGTTAAATGTGACATTTTATAATTGTCCTATCAATTTCAAACTTACCTTTGTGAATGATCTATTAACAGTATATAGTTGACTTTCACTTTTTATGAATGTTGTCATCCTTGTTTTTCAGATTCAACGTCCATATTTGTCTTCTGGTTTAACTAAGTTTATTGACTTGTCTTAAAAGTTTTCAAGTTTTGGGTGCCACTAAGCTTCTAATTTCACCAGTCAAATATAGGGTTCGTGTGCCATGCATTTACCTACACCCACATTTGGACTATAATAAAACTAATTAAGGACAATTATGTCCAAAGGTAGCGCAGTAATAGCAATTATTCTAGTTTGGGAAAATATGAATCTGAACTAGTAGAACAATCACGAAACCTCTTAAACTAATTTACTTTGATGTAGAGAGGCACAAGGTTAAAGTTATTGCAGGTGAAGAAACAAGAAACTTAATTTTTTAAATAAAAAAATAAAGGGGGGTGGGGAGCTGGTACGTGGACAATATCTGCCAAAAAAAGATAGTAGTTTGCTTCTACAAACAAGCCGGTGCTTTTGTAGTGGACAGACCTAAAACGAAGTAGCTGCTCTCCTTTGGAAAATCCTAATAATTGCTGTAAAGCCAGGTTATTGTAATAATATTTTATGCTAACCTATGGCCATTTGTACATAGAGACCTCTCCCATAATACACCAAAAGGGGAAGGTGTTTAATCCTTTTATTTTGTACCTAACCTAAATTAGATAGGTAACCTAATTCAGTATTGTGCTAACTTTTCTTCAATAACCTTGTATATATTTTGATCCACTGTTATGTTGTTTGTGGTTAAAGAGTGAAGCTTCTCTATAATATGCACTTTGTTTCGCCATACGTGTCCGCTGGATTCCGCCATCGCACTGAACTTTCTCCTTGCAAGCAAAGCTAAGGGATGAATCAGTCTTATTCCCTGAGCATAATCCAATCGAAGGTCCCCAACTCTGTGAGGCCTATACCTACGTTGCCCTAACCCTGCAGGTCTGGACACCATGTACTCAATATAACTTAACTTAACTTGTCTAAAGTAAAAAAAACAAAAACTGATAAACACAGTCTATTGAATTTTCGAATAAAGCCTAACTTTGAAATTTTCCAATAAGGGATTTTAAACTAATTTTCTTAGGAAAATATTTTCATTTTCAAACTTTTGTCTTATCTTTTAGAAACACTCAAATCACTTTCACATACTATCTATCTATTTATCCACTTCTCTATCTAAATAAATGCAAGCGGTTGAGCACTTTTTACCTGGGGACTTCATAATTGAATAAGAGGGAGGAGTAGAAAAAGTAATCCAGTGACTTAAAACTAATAATAAAATAGTCTTAAACGAGAGGCGTGCTGAGGGGGAGTGTATACACCCCCCTGCACCTCCAAGGGTCTATAGGGTAAAATAGTCACACACCCCTTAAACTAAAGTGGGTTGTTAAAAAAAATTGCAAGCTTCGCACGCCTATTTACCAATTCATTCGGGGACTCTTTTTGTACTTTTTAATGGGCGGGGGGGACACCTATGGTATATTCACCCCCTGACGCTATAAAGACACCCCTTTTTTTGTCTGTAATACAACCTTAAATCTCAAACCCCTCTCGATTTTTTATCAATGGTGGTGTAAAAATTTGGGTTGCGCTTGCGTTGCGTACCCTTCTGTAAAAATCCTCTGCACGCCACTATCGTCTAACTCATTCAATTCTGGCACCTTTTGAAGCTTCCTTAAAATGTAGAATTTAATCTGTTTAGTAGGATTTAACAAGATTTTAATGAATATACACAAACCTTACTACTTTATGTAATAGAATATATCTTTTTTTGTCTCTGAAATTATCTATTCATATTATCTATCTATTTATAAGACAGGGACGTCCAGGGGGGGGGGGGGTGAGGGGGGGGGTGGGGGGGGGGGGGGGGGGGGGGGGGGGGGGGGGGGGGGGGGGGGGGGGGGGGGGGGGGGGGGGGG